>VZRZ01001925.1:2140211-2300007 GCA_013398175.1 Climacteris rufus | reverse complement strand
GGTGGGGAGGATGGGAGGGTTGGTGTGAAATCAGAAGTCTGGGAGCAGTTTTAATGAAGGTTCATCTGAGGTAAAGCAGTAAGCTAAAGGCCACATGTTGCTTTTATTACAATTTTCCCCCTTGCTTGGCACTTGGAGCCAACAGTTCCCTCGGAGCCCTTCATGCCTGCACACAGGCATGGGCTGCACAGGCACACACCAGGCAGGAGAGGCTTCCCTGCCTATTCCCTTTTATATTCTGTCTGTGCTGGCATGCTCTTGTCTTGCTTCATAAAACCTGTTGAAAGCCAGTCAATTCATTAATCTTTTGCCAAGAGACGTTAAATGCCAAACAGGGAAAGACGATAATGACTTCACAGTTCATAAGAAAGAGCCTGATCCTGCAAGGTGCTGGGAGGGGGAGCCAGCAGGAAGGGGAGGGGGCTTGGCATGCCGCAGGAGGGATCCCTTGCACATTTGCTGCTCTTCCTCTGCTCTGGTTTGGTGCACAGCTTTCAAAAGGAAGGCAGGAGGGTACAAGAGTATGATGAAGCCATGACCCTGATGCTGTCCTCTGAGGAGGTATCTGCAGCCTGACTGGTCTGACACATCCCATAGCAGTCTGCACTGGGAAATAGCATGGCTGATGCTTCAAAATGCACAGGGAACATCTCAGTCTGCTGCCAACACAAAGCCCCATGTGCTGCTCCCATGTCTCTCCCAAAGAGTCCTGGCAGTGGAGAATGCAAACAATCTGCAATGAGCAATCACCTGCACTGCCTGGTCCAGCTTTCACCTGCCTGATCCAAGGCTGTGGGCAGTGCTGGGAGCAGTGCAGCTCAGCCTCTGCACCCCCATGGCCCCTTCCACACATTTTCTCCACTCCACATCCGAGAGCCGACTGGAGCACTGAGAAGGGAGAAGAAAGGAGTATGACCAGCTCCAGGACAGCCTGAGTCAGGCTTCAAGAAGGCAGTGAGTTTCATTGAAAGCATGTAGGTTTAGAGAATAATAATGGTCAAAGATTTTTTTATTTGAATTTTACTTCCTGAGATTTTAGAGCTCAGATTTTTTGAGCCTTTTTCAATGTTGTGCTGGAGGTTATAAATGTTTAAAGAAACAAGGAGGAAAAGAGTTCTTCACAGGGTTTAATGACCCAAGGAGCTAGAGCTTTACTAATGAAACTGCAATTATCACTGGACTTGCATTAAGCTGATCTGAGTGGGTATTGCTGAGGTCAACCACAGTTTCCAAAAGGTCCCACAGGTTCCAGGGCAGTCAGTGATGCTGAAGTGATGCACTGAAAATCAAGCACACTCGGCCTCCTTAGTGTACAGTAGAAGTGGATCAATACTGAATTAGAGGTGGATAAACTGCATTTAACTATATTTAACAATACCACTGATAGCACTTAAACTTATTAGGTACCAATTATCCCTCAGTTTCACATCAGCTCACCTCCCTCTCATATCTGCAGCGTGTGACTGCTCCAGCCACAGCCTGCAGCAGAGCTGACAGGATTCTGTCCCTTAGCTGATGAAATCGGAGTCTAGTTTTGCAGAAACTTTTTTTCCTGAGTCATTCATTAGTTTTAAATATTCCCAAATGAAGTCAAGCTGATGTGTATCATTCTTTCTAACTTACAGTGCCCTTCTCAACTTAGGCATCCTCTCCAGTTTGAAGACAGCAGAAAAAGCTTTGTAGAAAAACTGGCTTGGTGGTTTTGTTACCTTGTATTGCTGACAGATTTCACAAGGAAAATGCAGCTTTCTGCAGTGGGAACAGAGATCCTTCACACTTCTGCAAGATGATTCCCTTGAACATACGTGATGTACAAGGCACCACATGGCCCATATTTCTCATTATGTTGATTGCCAGTGTCTCCACTGCAAACAAGATTGGTCTTTGCTGGTTTTTTTTGCGTATGCCTCTAAACTGATTGAATATTTTTAATTGGATGCCCTTTCTCTCCTCACTGAAGGCAGTCCAGTTTAGCTAACAAACACCTCTGCTCTGTGCATCCCTCAGTCAGAGGTTATCTACACATTGAGCCTGCAAGCTCATTGCTGCTCATGGCTTTCCATAAAGCAGATCAATTCTGATGGTAGAAGGGGATAACCCCAATTTCAAAAGCTGCCTTGGTACTAATGGAACTAGGCAGAGGTTCGGTGCTCAGGCATCTAGAGATCATGATTCTTCTCAAAAATAGTTTAATTTATATACGTAACTCAGGAGACAGGGACTGGGGGAGTGTCCAAATCACCCAAAGACAGGCCATCTCCTTGATTTGTGCCCAGAGAGCCTGTTCCTCCTCTGGCAGATGCTCTGCCAGCCCAGATCTCTTCCTCTGGCTCCCCTTGCAGGAAGGGCTTTCCTTACTGGTATCAGTGCCCAGGAGCAGAAGAGAGGTTTTGTGGCAGGAAGCAGGCAGTGCTTCTGGATCCAGCTCTAAGAAAGGCAGAAATAACCTCAGGTTGTAGAGGAGAGAACAGTTGTTTTGCTGTTCCTTCAATCTTGCCCCTGAACTGTGGGCACAGCTGGGGTCTGCCCCCACCATGCCCAGGGTGCACCCAGCCACAAGTGCATCTTCAGCCAAGGCTTTGGGCAAGCCAGTGGTTCCCCTCTCCCCTCTTTGAGCATGTTCTCACAGTCAAATACATCGAAGCAACAAAGCAGAAGGATTCCCCTGCCCATGTCTGCAGCAAGGTGCTGCCGGTGTCTTTTGCCCCGCATTATTTAGAAACACCTCTTTGGCTGGCAAATGTGGTGTGGGGAAGGTGGCTGTGCGGGATGCACTGGGCTGCTGCCAGGAGGGATGTAACACCACGGAGCAGCCTGGGTTTCCTGGATACACCCTGTCTTGCAGCTATCTGCAGCTCTGGAGTGTTTGGATCAGCCTCTCCCAGAGCGCTGCGAGCCCGGAGCCTCAGCCCGGCCTCTTTCTGGCAGACTTGTTTATCTGGGTGTTACATTGCTGGAGGCCAAGGCTTAGTTTCTGTTGTACTTGTGCCAGGGTACACAACCCTGGCAGCTCTCGGCACATGGGAGGAGTGTCATTTTATCCCAAGCCTCCCTCAGGAATTGATAACTGTTTAACAGAACATCATGGGGAAAGGATGGAGCAACTGGAGGGGTCCCAGCACAGGGAGGGGGAATGTCCCCTGGGAGCAGGAAGAAAAGGCTGGATTGAATGTATATGAATAATAGACTGAGGTGTTTCAAATTTTTATTTTTATGATTCAGTGGTGGTGGTGGTGGTGGTTAGTTCCAAACTAGGGTTAATTAATCCCCTGTAGCTATTCTGCTTTGACTAGATCTGGCAAAGATTATGTTAGAGAGAAAGGGAGTGGGGGGATGGAGGAAGAAAAAGCACCACTTATCAGCATGCTTATACAGATAGGAGCTAAAAGGTGTAACCTGATGAGACATCTTTACTTTCAGGCAAGGCAAGCCCTGCGCAGTCCCTCTGGGTCTCTTAAAGAGAGGCTCTTTGGAGCCTCCCAAAAGCACGTTCAGCTATGGAAAGTGTCAGGAGCTAATTATGCAGCCGGCTGAAGGAGCCAGGGCACCTGGCTGAAACCAAGAATAAGTTCTGTCCCCAAAGCAGCTCTGGAAGCTTTGCACAGCAGGATGCAAACCCCCAGGTCTCCCCCTGCCCTGCTGTGAGCCTGCACACCCGCAGTGCGATGCGGCTGCTCCTGCGCTTGGGCAGTCTCCGGAGGACGCAGATCTCAGGACATTTCTGGGTGTTCCTCAGTGCAGCAGAGACACACCATCTGTGCAAGTGGCACATCAGCTGTGGCAGGATTATTTGCAAAACTTTATGTGGAATATTATGGCCTATTTCATAACCCCTGCGCTGAAATCAACCCACCCTGCCTTGGCCAGTATGGGCCCAGGCATTTTGCACAACACTTTTGGTTGCATCGTGCAATTTTCTAGTATGACCAAAGCAGCAAGGCACAGGGTGAAAACAAGGAGACTAATATTTGTAATGTTCAATGTTAGTGGTGGCAGAGAAATGTGGGAGAAATTCAGGAAAACCTACAGACTCCTCTGCACCCAGTTCACATCTGTTCACAATTCACTGCTACCTGCCAAACAATTAAAAACAGCAACCTGTTTTATTAGCTGTCACATCCCATAAAATATTTCAGGGCCCTTCATCAGGAGCTGACACCCTGTCAATAATAGCTTTCTGGGTTAAAAAAAATGTTCACAATGTTATTTCAATGTCTGGCTCTCAGAGGTTTATCTCCACTGTCCATCACAAGAGTATTCAAGCACTAAATGCAAGGTTAACAACTTTACAATTAAGGATGTGAAAGATATATAGACGCTGATTTTCATCCCAGCGTGAGTTTGAGAAATGCAGGTCTTGGAGGCTGAGTTTCTCTGTGGCTGGTCCTTCAAGGAGAGGTGCACGGGCTGAGCTTTGGGCAGGCAAATGGCTGGCCTTGACTAGGTACAGAAAAAAGATAATTCTTGCATAAGGATGAGACCTGGCTTTGCTCAACCCTGTAGCAGTTTGTGGATCCAACCACTCATTTGATGAAGGTTTCATGGGGAAAATATGCCCACGATACTCAGGTGCTGCCCCTGCCCTTGCTTGTGGCACTGCTGGTATTGTGCTCATGAATTCATTGAACACTGCAATGTCCTTTTTTAGCCCTGGCAGTCCCTATTCTGCTGCCAGTGCTCCCCTCCAGTAACTGCAAAATGTTTAAGGCATCCAATCCAAAACAGATTGATCCCTTCAGCACAATCCTAAGTCTGCTGAGGCTGCCAAATTCTGCCTTTTTTACTTCCCACAGGAACAGGAGACTTCCCACAAAGTTTCCTTTATAAAATGTGCTTTTCAGAGTTTTAAAGAACTGCATTCAGCTGCATTTGAGAATATGATGCCCAAGGCTGACATAAAGGTAGTCAATATTGAAATCAGCATTTTGAAAACATAAAGACTTACCAGCTCTGGTTTTTTAGAACTGAAGATGTGTGACCATGTTCTGAAAATAATTTTGTACTTTTTCATATAAAAGGAAGAGGTTGCACTCTTATTCTTAAATGAAAATCCAGATGCAATCTGAAAACAAATACCTTCCATGTTCTGCATACTACACAGCCAGAATGACAAGCCCCGTCCCGTGGAGTTCACAGTTTAGAGACCAAAGAGAGAGGAAAGATCATGTCCAAGATCAAACATGAACTCAGTAGCCCAGTCTGTGACTGTAGCCCAGGCCCTTTGATTCAGAACTGCTGGTCCATTTGTTCCATCTGTCTCTCCTGTCATGTTCTTTAATTTTCCATCAAGGCTTTATTTTTCGGGCGGTAACGTTACATTCAGTACTGTTGTTTCATTGCTCAGGTACTTCCTATCTGGCAAAAGATAATCTGTGATTAAATCAGCTGGGATCAAACAAAGAAAAATGAGGCAGAAATCAGATACCAAAATCCTGTTAAACACCTCCTAAGCACCAGGAGCTGATGGCTGCACCTCTCATCTCACAGGGGTTGCAGTGAGTCCATGAGCCACTGCAGTTGTCCATGCGCTATGAATGGGACCTGTGGCATCACACACATTTCAGGATGAAAACTGGTTGATTTGCTGAAGATGATCTCAGTTCCATATACTTGTTTTCAGATTTTCAGCATTGATACAGCATGGTTACCTAGTGTGGGAAAATCTGTGGGTCACTGTGTGCCAGCACACAGTCAGCACTGCCATCAGGTGTAGCAGCATGGGCATGACCAAAGGCAGATTTTAGATGTGAATGGCTTGTATTAGTTTTGTTCTAGATGGACTTCTGTAGGTTTTAGATTACATTATTCCTGGCTTTATCCCAGCTGAAATGTGGTGTTTTGCCCACCCAGAGATCAGGACTTGCTCTGAGTGGATGGCAGTTTCTTGGTCGCTTCTCACCATGACACTGTGTTCTTCCAGAGAAGCTGTTGGACTTCAGAAAGTAATATCCATGCCAGGAATACCAGGGCCTGCTTGACACAGCAGTGAGTGGCTTAATTCTCAGACCTCTGTGTCTTCATCCTGTTCCAAACTTCCCCATATACCTGCAGATACAGCCTGTGTGTCTGTGCCCACAGTCAACCTCAGGGTGGCACAGCACATGACACTCAGTGTTTAATAGCAGGATGGAGGTGGAATGGCACTGTTTTCTTCTCTGTAGCAGGAGGACTGAATTTAATAGGAGGACAATTTTCTGCTGGTGCACATTCATGGACTTGCAGTTGCATGCAGTTACTCACAGGCCTGGAAAGAGCCACAGTAACAGGCTGTGGCGGGAAAAAGACAGATGTAAACAAAAGAAATTCCTGGTTCTGGGGTGGTTATTCAGCAGGAAGAAATAAAAAAGAAAAAAAAAAGAAAAAAAAAAGAAAAAAAAAGAAATGGCTTTGGCTGTAGGTATTTGCAAAATCCTTTGTCAAGTGATCACAAAGGCAGACTTCTTGGTGTAACTTCACTTATCCTAGAGGACCACATATAGTATTGACACTCTAGTCCTGCAGCCAATTTCAAGAGAGCCTCAAGGAAGTTTCAAGAGGATGGGAAAATTCTTCCTTTGGAAATCCCAGTGTGGATGGTGTATTTTCTGTCACGGTGCTCAGCCTCAGCATTTCTGTTTAAAAAACATTGAGCAGTGGGAACGGCACGGGCAAACTCTTTGAAACTCTAGGCCCTTGGGGATCTTAGCAGGTGAGCTGGGATGAATGGAGCTGCTCCAAGAGGCTCAGGGCACTCGCTCTCTAGGCAGCACTCGGGGCCGCTGGGGCAGGGGCGGGTGGCAGACGTGTGCTTTGATATAATGATATAACGTCCCCTCTCAAACCTCAGGGAGCCCCCTCTCCTAATATTATTCTTTCTTCACTCTCAATTCAAACCAAAAGTGAAAACAGAAAGAAAATAACTCTCTTTTCTCTCCTCGCTCGCCTCTCCCCCCCTGTCCCCTCCTGCTGCTGCGCCGGCAATGGGAGGGAAGGGGAAAGGTGCGAGAGCCACTTAGATCAGTTTCATGCACAGGAGAAGCAAGACAGGAATTATTTTTCTTGTTAGCCTTTTTGTAAGAAGACAGGCAACCCTTTCAGCCCAAATACAATATTGTAATTGCTCATATTCAACTGACAGAGGTTCCCAGATGAGCTCCACTGAGGCGTCATTTACTAATCTGTCATGTTCTATAGCACCCGGCGCAGAGCGCTGTAAAAGTGTCTTCTTCTCTTTAAGTTATTTATATAGTTGGCTGAAAGCGCTTTGCTTGTACAAACTAGAAACTATTAGATTAGACCAGCAGAGACAGCCAGAGGCAATCTTTTTAACAAAGTGAGTGGGATTCAAAGTAGGGTTGGAAAGCAAATATTATTTCACTGGAAGTCTATTAGAGGTAGTTCCCTGGATAACAAATAAGTGCTTTGTTAGCTTAGCTTGAAGAAATGCACTGGTCAGGTTGGCAGCAGCTGGGTCTAATGGTAAACTGTGTGATAGCAGATGATAATTCTGTGATCAGTGCAACACGTAGAGCCAATTTTGCTCTCCCTTCCTTCACAGCCTGCCACATCCCTGGGTTTACTTGTTTGAAGTGCATGTCAGAACTTAGCAGCTGAGGATAACTCCGTTTGTTTTAAAACTTCTCATCACAACAGGCGTGCTCACATAGAAAGGAAAAGTATGTAAATTCAGCCTATCAGAAAGCAAATATTATTGTCACCAGGGAAGGCTAAAAGGTTGTGCCTGTTGGAGTGCTTTAATAAAAGTGGAATCTGGGCTCAAACCAAGTTTTAGACAGAGCTCATCACGACAAACAGAAAACCAGACTCTCTAAGTATTAGGTGAGATTGAAGCATATTCATAAAAATATGCAAAACAAGTCATAATCACTATTAGCTGCTAATTCTGGAAAATATCATTTTCATTCAGGCCCTGAGACAGCTGCTTTCAGTTATGGATAATGTGATTTTGCTTTGGTGGAGCACAAAATGTCCCTGTGCTGTAAATCTATATGAGAGTGATTCCTAAAAGCAGAAACTGCTGTATAACACCTTGGGATCTATTTACTTCTATGAGACATGCTCCATATATGTAAGAGGTTGTTTTTATTTATTATTAATAATCACTTGCCTCCTTGAACATTCCCTGTTTGTAGCTTCCAGTCTGAGGGTTCAGAAATCAAAAATTATACAGTTTCCTGTGTAGAAGGTGGATAAAAGTCAGACACATCAGGGGATGGCCAAAATGCTAATGGGCAGATGATGAATTTTTACGAAGCAAAAACCTGGTTGTTCCTGACTGTGGTCTGGATTGCTAGAGACACCAGAAGACTTCCCAAAAGGCCATTACTCAACCCCACTCCTTGTATTCACATAGAAGACTGGCTCCAGGCTGAAAGCAACAGGAATGCTGGGCTACCCGAAGGAGCAGCAGAGAAACCAGGGCCCTGTGTCCTGCTCAACTGCACCCAGAAGAACTGGATTTCCCCCTGGGAAAACCATGACACAATCTGTTACAGAGGATGGCAGGGGGTTGTCTGCTCCATGCTCCCATTGCTGCTGGAGCCATTGGCCTTGCCAGTGGCCACTGCACTCTGTCCCTTTTCTCAGGCAAGGTCTTTACCCAACAATTTCATTTGCTGAATCTGACCACCATCACCAGGTGTGTTCCAGGGGCAGATTCATCCCCAGGGTACAGGCAAACCCCCTACCTGCACCTTCTCCACATCCATCCAGCCTTACCCACCCCAATGGGCTGCAGCATCACTAATTAAACAATCCTTGTTGGCTCCACAGCTTCTCTTTGGCTCCATGTGGGCTTCCCTGTGTCTGACACTTGGGACTGACAACACAAATCTATGCTGGATACCTGCAAGTTGCCAGCTCTGCAGTAGGAGAACAGGTAACGTGGATGCATTGAAATTAAGGGTTCAAGTTCATGCAGACAAGCTGTTGAACAGATTTAACTTGTCTTAAAAAGCCAGATGAAAAATATGGTTTTACTAACACCCTCCAGTGTCCCACTAAGGCTATTAACTCACCCATCAAAATTCGTGCAAGTTGATAAATAGCCGGACCCTGTCCCAAGGCAGCCAACACTTACTCAGAGGAGAAAGTGCAGACTTGCCCAGCCTGCTGCCACTCCAGCACTGTTACACACTTTTTTTTTTTTTTTTAGAATCATTTAACCTTCCTAGCTCTGCTTCAAAACCTCTAGGAAGTTGGCCCTTTTGCCCTCCTCCTCCCTATACTCCAAGGCCAGAGGGGAAAAGCAATATGACAGCAGCTCTTGAAGAGGATACTTGATTTTTGTGTTCTAGGGAAGTGGAGGTAAGGAGGAGTGAGAGGTTTAGTAGAGGAAAAATGCAGTGGGAAGTCCAAGAGTTGCCTGTGAGTTGTGCAGGTGAAAACCACCATCCACCATTATTACTCCTGAGTGAGTTAAAAAGCTAGGGATTCCCAGGGACACACCTGGGTTTTACCTTGCCAAAGAAGTGGGAAGAAACAAGGTCCCCTCCCAAGCCCAAATCACTCCTACGCAGTGGCATAGCCCCAGTTCCTCTGTCTGCCAAGGATCCCAAGTGTGCTTCCCTTCCATTCACATTCACCTCTAATAGCGCTGCTCCCCGCTAATGACGGGTTGGCCTTTCTGTTGCTGGCAGCAGGCAGCTGAACTGCACTTCCCTTTGATCGTCCCTCTCCACTCTGCCCTCAGGGCCATATTTTCCTAAGGGAGAAGGGGGCGAGGGTGCAGCCGTGTCACCAACTCCCTCTGGAACAAGTCAGGCAAGTCTTTTATCTGCAGGGAGGTTTCGCTCTACTTAGGAGGATTAAGGCTCCTCCAGTTTGACTCGCAGCCCTCGCCTGCTGATAAAAACGCCTTTCAATAGCTCAGCACACCTGGCTCAATGCACTGCATGTAGCTGCTTAAGTGTATCCGTGTTAAAAGGATCCAGTGGGTGCTGGCAAACCCGTAGCAAATGGGAGTGACTTGGGAGAGCATGGGGACACATCGATGAAATTCCCTCTTTTTTTTTTCTCCTCCACTGGAATTTTTTCATTCTCCACCAAGTGTCAAATATCATCTTTTCCTTCCGTAAGAAGGTGACAATGTCAGCAAATTTCTTAACAGGCAATGAAAAATCAGGGGCCAGAAAGGGAATTTGTTCTTAGACTTGTCTGCAGTGATAAGGAGTCACCATGTGTGGCTGAGTTTTTGCAATCGCTTTTGCTCCTAGTTTGGCTCCTTTACAGGTTATCAGTGGATCTGCCATACAGAAAAAGCTCCAGACAATGCAGGTGATCTGCAGGGACATGGAAAGAAGAAAATGCCCAGGGGACACACTTGTGCCCTGGAAAGCTAAATTCCTCAGCTGTATTTCCACAGCACTAAATGTAGGCAGATTTAGACGGGTGGGATTTACTCCACTTATTTTTTCTCAGTTCAGAGTGCATCAAAGGTTTCCTTTTTCTGACTGTGCATTAGGGTATCAATCCCAGACTCCCTGATCACAGAGCATCATGGGAATTCAAAGGCATTTGTCCAGGCTGGCAAAAGAAATTTTGTCATGTTGATTTTTTATTTTTTTTTTAATTTTCATTAGTTAGTTTGGCTTTGTTTCTTTATCAGCAGCTCTTTGCCTTCCTAGAGCTGGCTTTCTCCCTTTAGATCAGTCACAGGCAGGCTGTAATGGTTTTAATGCAGCTCTGATCTATACAAGCCAGCAGCTGAGGCTGGTGATATATTGCAATCTTTATTGCCCTGTTACTACCATTGTCTCAAGTGCTTCTCCAGATCGATGGTGAAATTCCTTTGCTTTAGTGGCCGTAAGCTGTGAGGGCACTCACTCACCAGATGTGTCATAAGCTGAACTGTCACAGGTCGGGTTTAGGGATGCTCAGGCTACAGAACACCACAGAGATCCATCCTGAGAAAATCTCAGCAAGAGGAGAGTGGAACGAAGATCACAACCCCCACATTCACTGGACATCAGGAATTAGTTCTTCTAAGTGGATCTGGATCCACTCCTCACCATCAGGTTGTCACACCTATAATCTGATAAAATTATGGAACAAAAATAATTGAGATATAGACCCAGAGCTAGGTCTGTTTGGGAGAATGAAGACTTCAGTGAGGAATTAGGATATTCACAGAAAATTGAGTTTGGATGTTAGACTTCAGGATCTTTGTGACAAGGCTCTGAGATTAGGGCACATGAAAAATCCTACTTTGCAATTTGGTGAGTCATGAGATTTTAAACCTGAAAACCTGTTTAGTGCTCTTGCATATAGCATGTCCCCCATAAAAATACAACTCTTTCTAGCTGTTCCTCCCCAAAACCCAAGTTTGAGTTCACCCATTTCCTTTCTTACCCTCTCAACTATGCAGAAAATTCTAAAGCAAATCAGTTTCAGCCATTGCTTAGCTGCATCACCACCATATCCTTAGTTTAGTGCCATTCTCTGCTTTTTCTTGGGCTTCTTTATGCCTCTTCCAAAGCTTGAAAACTGTTACAATAGGAGCTTCTTTATCATCCTAAATTCACAGGGAGGAGAAAAATTACTGACATAACTCCTCACCCCTGACTAACTTTGGCAGTGCAAGGATGCAAGTGAAGTGAGAACAGCCAAGATTGATCCAATGCCCATAGAAGAGAAGGAATATAGAACGTTAGCTGCTCTTCCTTCCCTTCCACCGGGAAAAATATCACCTAGGCTCCTGAGGGGATCCTTTTCTGGAAAAATATAGTGAAACAGAATGTCAGTTTTCCCTTGAGAAAATTTCAACAAAAAAACAAATGTCTGTAATTCCCAACAACTACAGCCACAGCTATGCCATAGTGGATGTATTGAGGGTCTCTCAAGTTTTAGCATGGCCTGTGTGTTGCTCATCCTTTGAAAATGCATTTCTGCTCTGGAAACAATTCTGGCTTGGATTTCCAGCATAGAAAACAGCACTCCAGAATCCAAGGAAGACAGCAACTGCTCAGCAAAGAGATGCTGAAAGAGGTTTGGATGGTCTAAGGCGTAAAAAGAGGAAATTAGTTAAATTTTTCATTTCTGAGGAAGAAACTGAGGGCAGAAATATCAAATTAAAGCAAGGAATGTCTCTGTTCTGCAGAAATGGGAGGATGGCAGGCCTATGAAGATTGGTCCCATGCAAACCCAGGGATAGAGAGCCTTAAGAATGATGATAAATTAATCTTGTCTTTATGTTATTTCTTTATTCAAAGCCATGGAACATGTGCACCATGGGGTACCAGGAGGAGCAGGCCTGAGAGGTTATGAGAAAATGCAGAAGAGACTGATGGACTGGAAAAAGTCTTCTGTAGGAACCAGCCTAAGTGCCAGGGTATGAGAGACCACAGTGGATTGAATGACGTTGTGTGTGTTGGGAGAGCTTCAATTACTTAATTAAGGAAACGATGATACCGAGAGCGGTTTGAAGAGAAAAGCTCTCTCATTTGGATTCATTTCACTTTATATCTTTTTGGTGAAAGATGGAAATAAAAACGGAAGCAGACATGAAATTTAATAATGTTATTGCTAGAAACTCAAATGGAAAAAATACTGGGAATGAATTAAAGTCAAGGCATAAAATGCTAAAAAAGGGAAAGAGAAAAATGGTCAGGCAGAATAATTCATTTATTTCCAGCAATAGAAGAGTATTAAAAAACAAGGAACGGTGATTACAGAGGGTGACTGGGAGTTGGGACTCTTGAATTTTATTCCTTTTCCTTAACATATGTCATTCCATAAGTCAGTCCTTCCATGCTCCAGTGTACCCAATACTTCTTCACATGACAGTGATGTAGTCGGACTTAATTTGCTGATGCCCTGTAGGTGTAAATTGTTATGAATTGGCAGAAACCACTTGAGATTTAAGGATGAAGTTATCTTTCCATTAGGAGCTTGGCTACCAAAACAAACTCTCCGTTGAACTTCCCCAAAGAAAGCACAGTTCCCACTGAAATTTTCCATTTCATATCTCACTCCAGGTAGAATTTTCCCTTGTGAAGTGATACTTCTAATTGAATATCTCCTTCCAACTCCCCAGCGTGAGCGTTGCTTCTGGGTAAGGAGTGTGAATTGCCTCTCTCATGCTCATAAAGTTGAATCAAAGCTTCAGTTAAGTCAATTATTGTTCTACTTTCCCTTGCAGGCCTCAATATCATCTCACATCCAAAGACTGGGGGCAATTACAGAGGTGCTGATGAGATGCAGTGCCTTCTCAGCCCTTCCAAACAGACCTGCTGCTGATTCCTGACACTTGGACAAGGAGGATTAGAGCTTTGCTGCTTTGCTGGACAACTCCGGCACCTGCCAGAAGATGCTGATGGTGGTCTACGCACAATCAGTGCAGATGTAGTGAGTGTCTCACCTTGGAGAAACAAGTGTTACATCTAGGAGAGCCTAGAAAGCTGTGTATCTTTAAAACATTGCATTTGCCATTGCTCTATGAATTACTATCCTACAGGAATTTTTGGAAGATGCTCACTTGCCCTCTGGCAGGTTTAAGTTTTAAGACATCCTTTCCAAGCAGAGAATTTATGTCAATAAAACCTGTAAAAGCACACTCAGCTACATGTTGAAGTCAGTCCAGCTAGATATGCAAGTAAAATACTCCACAGCAAAGGCTTCCAGATTATTTATACCCACTGTAGGCTGTCATGGTACTGATGTTGCTCCTGCAGATCACAGAAACCAGATGGGTATTTGGTTGTCCGTGGTTGTGTAGATAATCAGTTACCAAAAACGACAGCACATTCACATAGAGAAGTGGTCTGTGGCTCCTCTGTTTTGACAAGCTCAGTTGCTGCATCTGGATTTGAATTGCTAAAATCAGCACAAGTGTTATTGTTGAAAGCCACAGACCATGGTTTGTGTCAATGACACAGAAACCTCAGAAAGTTTGGAGGTTTCCCGTCAGCACCCAAGAGTTTGGGTATTTCTCCAGCTTTAGCCAAACAATTGAGATAGTGCTGTTTTAAAAAATTCAAGTAGTAAACTCCAGACTGCAAGTTGTTTCACAAAATTTCTGAAATGTATGGTTTCAGTCTGAGGACACAAATGTAGCAAGATCACCCCTTTGTTTGCTATCTCTTTGTTACTTCCATTAATTACTTTCATGAATATTATTGCATCACCTAATTCCATGATGTTAATGAGGGTACAACGTGGCAGGTCCCATCCAATCCTACAAAGCTCTTAAGAAGATCTTCCAGTCTAGAGGAATACAACACCTTAAAATGCAGGAAATGAAGTAACATTGCCCCAGTCCCATGGGGAGATGACAGAACTTGCCTAAGATCATGACTGAGATTTGTGAAAGAGCCAGGGACTGCAGCAGGTCTTCTGAGATGCCAGCCAGCACATTATTGATAAAACTCTTAATTTCCTCTTTCTGCTAATGAAGAAGCATCAGTATGGATGCTGAGAGTCAGTTACCAGAAGAAATGATTGTTTGAGAGATTTTAAAACTTCAAAAAAAATCCCATTTTAGTTTTGAACAATAAGTTAAGGTAATTTCCAAATTGGTATGAATGGGTTGACAATGCCTGATTCAGAATAGCAAACATCAGCAAAGCACAAGAAATTAACCAATTTGTTAACAACTGCTCTGCTGGAGAGAGTCTGGGGCAACTGTGCAGGCAGGGAAAGAAGGTGGTTCACTGTGAATTTTACTGAACATATCAGCATTGAGTCTGATAAATGGTTTCTAAAGGATTTTTGTGAAGTATCTGGGACTCTAAGGAGAGAAAACATTTCTCAGTCCAGATGCTGTGAGCCAGAGTATCTTACCTGCAACACCAGATGTTGAAGCAGAAAGATCGAGGGGAGTTGTGGTTCTAATAAAAAAGTACAAAACACAGCCTCACTGGAGGGGTCATTGAAAACATTATTTTTCAAATATTAAGGTGGGAAAAAAGTACTTCAATTTCTGATTGTGTGAGAAAGGAGGAGTCTCAGGCACTCATTTCTAAACACTAAGTATGGGAAATACAAACTCTGTAGCTGCAGACCATTTTCCAAATCAGCACTGGAGTTTTTAATTCCTGTATACAGAACAGGGGTTTGCTGAGTATTCAGCTGAGCACCCTCCTGAAAATACATCCTAAATATCTGTGTGTGAATAATTGGGTGAGTTTTAGTGAATTTGAAAGAAACAAATATACTTTTTTATTTTAGTGTATTAAAATATGCATCGTTTTAGTCCTGATACACACAGACTCCAATACACAGGCTGGCACATACAAATTATTTTTATGCCCTCCTCTAAGCAAACGCTTTCTTTTCAGTGAGTCTACTCTCAAACTGGTGAAACTCAGCAGTAGCAGAAATCTGAATCTGTGGCTTTACACAATTCTTGTTCCCTGTATTTATATATGAAACTTTTACTTTGGCATGAGCTCTTTTCTTTCTAGTTTAAATAAGCCAAATTAATTTTTAAAATATTCTGAAATGAAAATGGAGCTAGAATATCTATATGGACAGCTTGCTAGTATAGCAGCAGAAGTTTGATTCTACAATTACAGATTATAATTTTTCCTTAGTAAGGATATAAACCACACACTCACATCTCTCTGTAATTATCAGAGAAAACTCCAGGTACTTATTACACTAAAAAAAAAAAACAACAAACCCCCACCTTTTTCTAAGATCTCAATAGAAAGAAGTCCATAAAGTAGCGCTTTTCTCTTATTTCCCTGAGTTGATGTTTTTTGTCAAGCCCCAATTTTACCACAAATGTTGTAATCAAGTTTGACAGATAATTGCAGACAATTTATCTTGTTTCTTATGCCCCTTTTCTGTGGCCCCAAATACCTAGGAAAAGTCTCAGGACTTTGCATTTGTTTTTCACTTGATGGTTAGAAATTAAATTTACTAATCGGGATTTAGAACAATTTAGGCACAGTTTGCTCTACTTCAGGAATAATTATTAAAAAAAGAAATTGCCTTGCCTGATGGCTACGTGTGTCTGTGTACATAAACATATGCGTGTAATTATAAAGAATTATTCATGTTTCTTTGTATTTGCTATATACATTAACTTCAGGTAAGGGTTTATGGCCCATTAAAATGGAGCAATTCCAAAATTTCCTAAGCATGATGAGCGGTACCATAAATATGTGTACGTCGTTGCCAATTACTACATGAATAACAATATCCTGAATGCCATATGCCTTCATTAAAAGGTGAGCTTGGGAATATTCTCAGTTTCTGCTTTCTCTGCGTTTCTTGAGCAGACTCCAGCCTCGTGGTAGTCAGCAGCAGCAAGCAGTGGGGAGCTGCAGTTTTAATAACAAATTGTGCCTGGTTGCTCCTGGCTGCAAAGCAGCTCCCAGTGCAGCGCAGGGCCCTCGAGGTTGCAGGAGAGAACACAAGTGTTCCATTTAATAGATGGCCTTTGGAGGGAAATGCATCAAAGCTGAAGCAGACCCTTTGCTGTGGGAGAGACTACCCTCAGCTGAAACTGAGGGTAGGAGTCTCTCATTTGCTCAAATGTATTCATTTACAGTAGACAATATCTTCATTAAGAGCTGGGGGGGGGAGGGAGGGGGGAGGAGAGGCAAGAGGCGAAAAAAAAGTACTGCTAAGATTTTAAAGAGTATTATGACTATATTTCTCAGAGTTGAACTTGCTATAGAATCACAGAATGGTTTGGGTTGGGAGGGACCTTAAAGACCATCGTTCCACTCCTGCCATGGGCAAGGACACCTTCCACTATCCCACGTTGCTCCAAGCCCCATCCAACCTGGCCTTGGACACTTCCAGGGATGGGGAAGCCACAGCTTGTCGGGGCACCCTGTGCCAGGGCCTCCCCACCCTCACAGGTAAGAATTTCTTTCTAATATCTAATTCAAACCTTTCTTTCAGTTTGAAGCCATTCCCCCTTGTCCTATCACTACAATTCCTGATGGAGTCACAGCTTTGATTCAATGACAGCAATGCTCCCCAAGTCTTGAACAACAGTTTTACAGCCTTTACTCATAATCACATACACTTAGTTATTATGTCGATGTAAATTATCATCATATATTATTTATACAAGAAAAGATTTTCTAAAGTGCCAAGGACAGCCAAACACCCTTCAAAAGCCAGTGTGGGAATGATGTTCATGGGTCTGTCTGTACCTCCAGTGCCCACAAACACCTTAGTACATCTGACGGGTTTGGTGTGTTTATTGAATTATCTGTAAGATGTATTTCTGAGGGATTTACTTTGATTTTCAGAATCTGGATCCCAGACAAACAAATTCTCTATTCAGTTCAACCAGGCACTCCAACATATTTTGTTTGCACTAGTTCAACTCTGTTGCATTAGTAATGCCCCATCATATCATATTAGCAGTCTGCTTTGCTAATACAGAAGTCATTCACACAGTACAAAGTCTACTTGTGCTAGCACTTGTTTTCCCTGTGTTTCATTATAGACAGAGCTCTGGGGGCAGGAAGGGAGGGGAAATTTCTTCAATACCTCATGTTAGGTCTAATGAGATAATAGGAACACATTTTGTTTCACTTAAATTTACAGGGAAAATATAAGCACTTTGTTTTCCTCCTTTTGCTTTTCCAAACACAAAGAGATTATTAAAATTATTTTATTTAACTAAAAGGAGTTCAGCTGGCTGAGATTTTTGAATGTGGGCATTTCAGCTACTTCTGATTTTGAAAACAAATCCAGAAAACCAAAGTGGAGAAACAATGTTTAGAGGGCACTAAAGGGATTTTTTCTTCTCCTTATCCCAATATTATTCCCACCCTGTTCACTGCTAAGTTCATATAGCTCTGACTGACTGCAATGAAAGGAAGACTCCCTGCTCCTTTGGAAAGAAAGCCACCATTTTTAGTATGTTTACAGAAAATTGAATCCAGCATAAATCAACAGGGAGACTGAGCTTCAAACTTTTTGCACCAAAAAAATGACCAGAACAAAACTGAGTTTATTTTGTTCTTTAGTCTCTGAGCCACTGGGACAATTGGACAGGGCTGTGAACCAAGAGTAAAAGCATTGTATTGCTATTGAGCTATTCTGCCACAGGACACCAAGTGAGAAAATAGCTATTCACGTATTACACATGAATCAGTTTAATTAAGGTGAATCCAGCATCACTGAGCTCTTACATACACTAAAACCCATGGTCAGAGGGAGGGAAAATGTGTTTATATGTCATGAGAAAAAGGAGTGTAGTCTTACCTGGGGAACTGTGTCTCAATTTTTACTCAAACAGCAAGATCAGAGCCTTTCCTCACTGTCTAAAACTACAGACAATATTCCTTCTACCCAAGGTAACATGAACGAACATGATGCATGATGAAGTTTAAAATCTCATGGTTTACACACTTGCCATATCTTTAGAGCAGAGCTTATTGCCAGGCAATGACTCCGGTGATACCCCTCTTTATTTTGATTTTTTTTTAATGTTTTAACAGACTGATGAGAGCAAGAGGAACACCAGGCCCACTGCTGTGGCACACATGACGTGTGCTCTGTGCAAGCCTGTACTCACAGAGAGACATCTCCATTATTGCAGGGCAAAGGCATCCCAAGTAAATCCTGATAGGATTTCACAACTACAAACCTATCATAGGTGTGTGGTGATAAAAAGCGTTTGAGAAATGTTTCAGGAGTTATTAGAGCTCTTAGAACGCACTTTGTATCTCTCCTGACTCGTTTTAGTGCCTCAGGTGGTACGTACAGCTGCTAATGATCAGTGTTATTTACTGCATGATACTGCCTGAAATAAAGTTGTGAATCAGTGCTTGACAGAATAACACGGAACAGAAACATGGCACCTGTCCAGGGTGTCCAAAGCCATGAGCGGCTCAAGAGAGGCAGACACTGAATGCTGAGCTCTCTTGAAAATTTGGCCTTTAAAAAATTCCTGGTCCTATGACCAGGTATGCACTAACCAGAGGGAGCAATGGTAACAAAAACATTTTATAATGTTTTTTCTGAAAAAGTTTTTAGGGTATTCACCAATTTGATGACTCATAGATTGTCAAGACTAGAAATATATTAAAATGTTTAAAAGGAATGATTTACCAGCTCTCTAATGGAACAAAATATTTAGGACGTGAGACTTCTCAAATCCAGCTTGGATCTGGCACAGAAGTGAATGTTAGCCAGCTGACCCCAAGACAGAAGACTTCACTGCATCCATCTTGTAAGAAAGAAAATGAGGCAGTTAGTAAAAGCAATTTTAAAAGGAAGTTTTATAATATCTGAGGCTGTCTGTCCTGATGCCAGACTAGACAATCTTAGCTGAAAAAATACCTTTTCTGAAAACTACATATATTCCTCAGAATACCTTCTTAAGGACTAGATCTTACAGTGTTACCTATTTTGACTCTTTTCACCCATGTGTTCTGTAGATTTTTTTTATATACTAGAGAAGATGTCTCATTTGCTATAAATTATGCCTCAGATATTTGGTTCTACACTCCCACACATGGCCTCAATTAATATTGACAGCTACAGCAGACCCCTTCCTTGAGATCCCCTGTTAGAAACTCAGAGGTAATGAACTCTCATATGGGTCTCAGCACCCAGATAAGATATTACACATAGGGGGTGGGGGCAAAGATTGCAATCTGTCCCTCATCTGTTTGTTTCTGCCTCTTGCCATCGACCTCAAAAATGCTGCCTGTTTGCATTTTCATCCAGTTACTGAGTCATTTTATCAAGATGGTGTAAAAATAATTCAAAAACAAATCTTTATCCCAAAAATTAGTTTATGAACTAGATTGTTCTCTAACTCTGAAGCCAATAAGAAGGAAATCAATAGAACTATTAGTATTAAAACTAAAATTAGTGAAATTGAAACCAAAATCTCCACTGACTTCTAGAGAGTAAAATTTTAGGTCCCGGAATATTATATATGAACATAACTAACCTATTCAGTGCCAGCCATGCAACAGCTTTCCAAATCCTGATGTGTGATGAACACTAAGACATGAAGAATTCTGATAAAGTGATACTAAAATGTTTTAATATGTCAGCTTAATATCACTGACCTTGTGAAGGAGACACAAGGATTAAAAATGGGGCTATGTGCAGTGCTAGAGAAGCTCTGGTTTGCATGGTGGCTCTGTTTGCTGATGTCAGAGAGCCTTCAGTGTGATATAGCATTAATATTGTCTCATGTCAGGCAATGCAAATACAGAAAATTACAAGTAGTGTGAGCATGTACTGAAGATGAGCTCTGCGACATCCATTATGTAGAAGCAAAATCGTCTTGCCTCATGAAAGATGGCAGTTTTGAAGGCTAAATTGAATGACTCTGATTCTGATCTCGTACTAGGTTAAACCAAAAGAAGCTCCATGTCGGGTAATGGAAATGCACTGCTGCTGAGCAAGAGAGGGTCGGGTTTACTGCAGCATCCAGCCACACTTCTGCTAAAGTTGTCAGCTACTGAAGGTTGCTGTTTATTAGTGTCTTACTTTTTAGTCATCATGGTTGTTTTTAGAAAACCTCCAGCAACACCAGGTTGAGCTACAAATTAAAAATAAGCCAGCGGTACCTTTAAATGTGCCACGAGCTTTGTTTTTGGCACAGGAATCTCTGAGTGGAGGCTTGCAGTTCAATTCAGACAGTTAGCAGGGTGCTGACAGCAACATGTTGGTACAAGACTGTACTTCTCTCTTTGGTTTTGTTTTAATTAAAGCCGCATTTATTTTTTAAAGCAGGTCATAAAGCTAACCTACTCTGACAACACTGAATTACATTATAAAATCATTCCTTATAATAATTATAAATCTCTGCTATAGCAAATTGAAATGAAATTAAAGTACTGGCATACGTTGCCTTTCTTCCTGATAGGACGAATTCATCTGTTCAAAATCACCACTGACTGCTCAGAGTCTGCAGCAAGGACAGATCCAAAAATGAATCTCAGTCTCCAGCTGCCTGCTGGTCTGAATCAGTTAAAGTGTCAGAGTTTAGCTCCAAAGGATGCCCTTGGAACACCCCACATGCCACTTGGCTGTACCCACACCACATGCCACAACTACAACAGCTTTTAGTGGCACTTTTTTCACCAGCTAAGGATGATACTCTTCAGATGAGTCCTGTCCTTCCACACTTCCAGCAGGAATGACAAATGCTTGTGTCTCAAGTGTCACAATGTAATTTTAAGTGAGGTAGCTTAAAGCAGAAGGAAAAATATATATATTTATATATCTATAAAATATATAATTTTAATTATATAATATTATTTTGCAGCCAGAAGTATTGAATGCAGCAGACTGATTTCAGAAAGTTTATAGTCTGGGGTGACATTACTTATATGACACGTATGGAAACTATGGGGTGGAATTTCCCTGAAAACAGTCCTTCCCACAAGATTTCTGGCACTTTGGATTCTCTACGCAGTTAGAAATCCTGGGAGGACAATCTGTCTCATTGTACTTGAGTCCTCCTTGGTTGAGTTGGAAACCAGGGGCCAGATCCTTAATTTATATAAACAGGAAGAATTCTGTTGAAAGAAATAGAGAAGAATCAAGGCATATTCTCAGTCCAAAATATAATAACGAGAAAGGTTTCTAAATCCTTCAGGACCTCAAAAAGTACAGACCAAATTCCTAAACAGAAGTGAGTGGGATGCGAAGAAGAAGTGTTTTTTTCTTTGCCTCTCCTGATGACCTGCCCAGAAAAACAGACATTTTCTGTTAAGAAATGTGCAGTCGGGGCACCCTGTCAGTCTGCTGCAGTGAGGTACCTCTGTATTTCATTTCTCAGCACCCCTCAGAACTGGGAACCTGAATTAGCTGCCAACTTCAGAATGTACCAAGTCAAGAGTTCCAGGATGAGAGGGAACACAGTGTCCTATGGTCTGTAAGATGCATGCATATATGTGAGTCTCATGTTATAGGGAAAGTCAAGGGACGACATGGCATGAAAAGTCTGGAGAATGAGGTGGCCAGACACCATGGTGATTCCAGAAGTGGACTGAGCATTAAAAGGACAAAGTATTTTATAAGATTGAGTTTAACCTCAGAGTTCTTGAAGTGAAATAATCACTGTAGACATTTTGCGAGTTCAGTCAAAGGGATGTTGAGAATCCCACTAGCTCTGGGTTCATAAATGCATATGTAGAAAGATGGTGGTGGTGCTGGCAAAGAAGAGTGAATCCCAGCTCAACCTGGGACATCCAGACAAAGCAGAGCTCACTTGCAGAGCTCCCTCACAGAGCAGGTGTTCTGCCAGGATCCAGTGGGGCCATTTCTATCTCAGCTTTCATCTGACTAACTCTGGGAATGCCCTTTCTATCCACCATGAGGCACTTGGGTTTCAGTTCCTTGCCAAGGCAAGGAGAGAAGGGATATCCTACATCACAGAAAGTGTCCATGCACTAATGGAAGCTTTTCTAAGGCTTCTTCTCTGTTTCCTTCTACTCTACAGGACCTTGATTTTTTTTCTGGTTGAAGCACATTAAGTTGGTGTTTGCAACTCAGGAAGTGTTACCTGTTAATGGTAGTTCAATGGTGTAACTTACTTTGCCCAGGACTCTGGAATGGGACTATGTCAAGGCGGTACTGTTTAAGTTTCCAGAAAGAAACCCTAACAAGCTAAACACAGAGCAAAGCATGCTGCTGGAATAACCCAGCAGGGAGGTTATGGGAGCGTTCATTAATTGCTGCACTGCTTGGCAGGCTGGACTGGTTACCAGTTTGTTTCCAGTTGCAATGAAATCCAAATTTCCAGTTTGGATCTCCCTAAATGAAGCCCAGCATGGTTTGGATGCTGCAGCTCCTTTTATCTCTACAGATGTTGAGATCAACTGCAATCTTGCATCTGAGTGATCTGAACTCTGTGTGCGGGTGGGGTTGGCATGTACCTTTGTAGAGGAAGGCATTTCCTAATCAGGACCTTCAGCTTAAGCAATACCTTGTTTTCCCTAATGATTTGGCAAAGTTAATCTCTGTTGCCCTTCAAAGCATCCAGCAAAGCTGGCTATCCACTCAGATTCCTCCTGAGAATTCTGCCTAGGGAAGTGGAAGCCTGGAGCAAGGATGGGGATGGGTGAGAAGGAACTCATAGTTATTCATATCTGATACGGGATGATGTTTTTAACTGATTTGCAAATGCTCTCAGGTATCATGATAGAGACAGAGAGAAAAAAATACACAGATACATCAAAAATTACTTCCAGGATATGGAGTAACTATTGCTACTTAGATTACAATTTTCCAAATGACTGATTTCTTCACAGGGTGTATAGCAGGAAATCAGAAAGATACTAAGCAAAATCAGTCCTAAAACTGTGAATGATAAAGACCTGTAGGTGATATCTAGGAACTCTGTGGTCTATGAGTAATCACAGGAGCTTCTGTTTCTAATTCCACTGACTTTCACTCTGCTGTGGTTCTTATCTAAGACAACCTATGAGTGTCTAAACTAGCAGAACTGGCAGAAGAAGACTTCCAAAGTATTCCTGACATTGAGCAAGTCACTTCACTACCTTCTTTTGCTGCTTTTGTCTGTCATACTGTCATCAAGCCTGAAATTATCTTTCTTTCAAGATCTCAGTCTAAACCTTTCGGGGCAAGAACGGTGTCTATTTGCTTGTCCATACAAGTGCAAGCACAGCAGGTCCCAGTCTAAGTTATAGCCTGCAAGAGCTATTACAGAATACCAGGTAATAATGGGAGAAAAGGATGAAGTCATCCTGAGCTCTTGTCCCATTTACTCACCACCCATAGAAGTTTCTATATTTCCATCTCTGAGAGCACAGCAGATTTGCTGGGTGTCCTTCTGCACTGAAATTTGGAAACTATACCTTTTCTCACCACCTCTGTTGGCTTTGATAAAACAGGTTCCTGCCAAATCTATCAGAGGAATGTTTCTCCTTTGTGTCCTACAAGTGCCCGGGAAGCCAAGCATGACATTTGAAGCTGGTGACCAGAGCAGAGTTTGGCACAGAAGACTTTAGCAACCTAGGTTACTCTCAAATCCAAAACCTGCAAAAATAACCCCCAAAACACATATCATCTGGCTCACAGTGTGTCCAGAGTATCTATGTTTAACTTGACTACTTAGTGGGTTTGTGGCATTCATGAATACACAGAAGTGGTGCTTATCCCGAAAGTCAGACAATGGTAATTTCCTGAGCAGTGATTATGTATCTGCTGCTGTAGCTGCTGAGAAGGGTGACTCTAAAGCACAGCAAAGAGTGATCTGTGAATCAGCACTGAAGGAAATCCCTTTATGAAAAAGCAGTGCTCCTTGGAGGGCTGCTGTAGGGTAGTATGATCGGACAGGATTTATCTTTGGGTTTACATTAATAAGAGCCTGTGGTAAATTCTTAGCCACTGTATTAAAGAGGTACCTGAGGATGAAGATGGCTATTGATTATTCACACTGGCTGGGCCTTGAGGATCACATTTTCATGAAGATGTTCATGTCAACACACACATGCATTGGCCACACACCTGCTGTAAAAGTGGCTTCCACATCTTGGAGCTTACACATACATTTTCCACTGTATTTTGCACATGCAGTTGTGGTGCCTGTGTGAACATGCCAATTTAGAAACTTCAGCATCTAAATATCTTGAAGATCCATTAACCAAAGAATTCAACTTCATGAACTAGTTCCAACTCAACGCTTGCCCTATGTGGTCTATTTTTTAAATGTCTCAGTCCATTTGAGAACCAAGAGGAGCTGAAAGTCACTTAGCAGCTGAAGGAAAACAACCTGGTAACTTGTAAGCAGGGATTAATTCACTGCAGGAGTGTGTAAAAATGGTCCTTTCAAAGTTATGTCCTCACACCAGAAATGTTTAGAAAATAGTAAGATGAACCACTCCAGTAGTTCACCTGCTTGATTCCCCAGTGCAAACTTTTATTAGACTGGATGTGAAAATTCCTTGAGGTTAAAGAGTGCAGTAACATTGTGTGGGCCATACCCAGTCAGGCAATTGATTGCAAAGCACAGATTCTTACTTTAGACCCAAACACTTGAGGAAAAAAATGGTGTTATTTTTACTATTCATTAACTCTTAAGGTCTATATTAAAAGCTGTATTTTCATGCTATAGACTACACTGATTATTCCATGTATTACTGATCTTATTTTTACATTTTTGGTCCCTGAAAATGTTTGAATATGTTTGAAATGTTTGTTTTGAATATGATTCCTACCACTGAAATAATACTTCTAATGACAGTAGTAACAATAAGCATGTTCAGGAAGAATCCTTTGGTCTAAAGAGATTGCTTTATTCTCTTTCCTGGTCTGAACTGCTTTACACATGTATACAGAAATATCTGTTCATATGTATACCCACACATATGTATTAACACAAATCCAGCCACCAGCTCCATTTTCCAGTTACTTCCCACAGTTATTTTATTTAGGAAGCTCTGATGAAACACTTCTCTTGAAAATACAGCTCTATTGCTTTTAGCATTTTAGCTGCAAAGCAATTATTCAGCCTGTCAGGGTAATCATCATAAATACTGCTGTCCACAGTTTTTCTACAGCCAGTAGTAACTGGTTGGGTCAGTTCAGCTCAATTCAATGACCTTCCAAGCAATAGTTGTGTTTGTATTCCACTCTCAAACTACAGGGCAGAGTGCATGTAGAAATGGGCCATTGTTAAGGCATTGACCTCTTTCCCATGATTTCTGAGTTGTAACCACTGACACCAGCAAATCTGAGCTCTGTATCCCATATTTTTGCAGGTGTAGTCTCTCTTTTTTCTTGCGGAAGCTTGAAGCATGTGCAATACTTTACAATTTCAAGGATCTGTCTGGGCAACAGGTACAGAAGCATGTGCCTCAACATTCAGACCCACGAGTATTCATCTTGAATATTTTGCATGCATGAGTTAAATATTCTGTAATCCACCTACATCCACACCACACCGAGCAGTAAACTGAGGCCCAGCACAGTGACGCTGCAAGATCAACCAGTGAGTTAGTGGTGGAAACCAGAATAAAACTCTGGAGTCAGCTGCTAACCACATAAGCTATCCCTGCTGCTGGCCTGGAAAGTAAAAATAATGGTTTGGAGTCCTTCAGTTTTCATTATTAGCTTTTTGGATGAGTTTTGCCTAAGGGGAATGAGTTATTCTCCACTGTTGTACGAGTGTGTTTCACTTCAGCTGAATTATGTGTCACTTTATGGTAGGGCTGTCTTCATTTTTTTCTCGACTATGCTTAGGGAGATCTTTGTGAACATCTTGTTTGACAAATTCTGCACCACCCACATAACCACTCTGAGGCAGACTTAGCAGAGTCAGACACTGAGCTGGGCCCACTTATCTTTGGTGGATCTTGTCTCCTTGTTGCTAATTGGGATCTGCCAGGCCCAGTGGCCGGAGCAGAGTGTGAGCTTTGGATCTCACTGCTTGGTGCTTTGCTTTGCTGTTTTGTCCTTCTGGCTTTGGGCACAAACATTTCTTTTAATCTTTTTTAGTTTTCTGACTCCTGGAGAATAAATCATCCTTAAATCCAAACTGCAGCTTCTCAAAGCAAATGCAGAAAAGAAATCTCTATTTCAGCAACTACTTTTTATTTTTTTTTTTTTTTTTTTTTAAAGAAAAAAAGAACTTTCATGGAAGTTTTCAAGCAATAGTGAAGGGGCAGAGAAATGCCTGGTTTGTAACCTGCCCTGTCTTGGTCCAGCTGCTTCAGTCTCAAATGTCAACAAATAATGGTGACTTTCAAAAATCTGTAGGTTGTGTTTTGGATGATATTTAGTTAAGCGATATTTCTCATGTATAGAATAGCCTTGATTACATTATCTAGCAGAATAAAAACAGATGGCAATGAAGTAACTATTTATCTTCCTGGTGAATTTTAGTACATGAGGAAATGAGGGCACAAAAAGCTTGGTTTAAACTTGGCATAATGCAGTCACTGGGAGCTAGGATGGCTTTCCCCAATCAGCTCTGCTCCTGCACCTGATCTTGACCTGAAGGCATTGCTCCTGCTCTAACCTTCTCCTCCTTGAGCTAAACCATCTTATTTCTACTTCCTCTTCTCAACGTGTTCCTGGTTTATTTCCTCAGCCCCAGCACAGCACAGTTACACACCATCTAGTGAGCTGGCACTGCAGCACAGGGCAGGAAGCACAGGTAAATCCATTGGTGGTGCAACAGGACTGGAGGGACGAGCATGAGCCAGTGCAAAGGCAGAAAATTACAGACCAGCTCAATAACTGAAGCACTGCCAAACGGTGAGAAGTTTACCAGTGCTCCCTGCAGTGGGGGGGGTGGAGGGGATATGGATGTGCTTCTGATGGAAATGTGGCCCATCCCCATTTTGGGTGTTTTCTGTGATTATGGCACGGCTGTTTCTGAGCCAGTAACAGGCTTGCATGACACTCTTCCACTGTGTGTTCAATGACCAAGAACTGCTGCTTGAGTTTGTACCATTTGTGGTTGTACAGAGCAACTCTTCACCCCACAAAGGGATTGCCAGGACCTGGGCTGTGCCATCAATGCCAGAAGCTGCTCTTGGAGGCAGAGAGGGACAGTCTGGCAGGACAAAACTAAGCTCTCAACCTTTCACAATTCAGCATGCTTAGCAGCCTGGGTGGATGCTGAATTTCATTATCTCTTCAAATTGCTGCAGATTTGTTCAAAGGAGCCTTCCCTTGTTGGTAGGGCCACACGACAAGAACCAGCACGCTTGGGTCTGACAGTGGCGTTCACTCCCTTTGGAGCGGCAGAAGCCGCCGCACCAGCCAAGCGGGGCTGTGTGCCAGGCTCTGAGATAGGCCAGCCCCAGTGCTCCTGCAGGCACCTGCCAACCATGAGCCATCCCCTTCTGCCTCCCCTCCAGGTGAAACTCTGATTCAGCATCTTAAACAAAACCACAAAACCTGCTTGTCAGTCTGGGAGCTCTCCTGTCTCTCTCTTCCCTCCACCACAAGACTCTACTTGCAGCCGTGCTGCTGCCCAGGAGCTGGAGGCAGCAGCAGGGTACATTCAGTAAGAGCCTCACACTGGCTGCTGTTTGAGAAACTGCTGGGCTTTCGCTTGCTCAGGGAGAGTAGTTGTTGCTCCCCGGGCTTGGCAAAGCTGTCTGGGCTTGCACTCCCAAGGAGCGCTTTTCAGCACATCCTGGGCTCTGTCACCCAGACACAACTTATCAGGGGAGTTTGCAGCTTTTCTGAATCAGAAGTCTGGTGGCTTGCTCCTACCCAGGCTTTTTTTCATGTAATTTAATTCTATTTTATTTTTTCTCGGTGGCTTGAAGTATCAGTGAAGTAGAAACACAGTAAAGGGATAATTCTGAGCAGGGTTATTGCTCCAAGCAGAGATGCTGGAGCCTTCCCAATCCCAGGTTTGCTTTGGCCCCCAGAGCAGCCTCTCTTCCGGCAGGAAGAAGGGCTGAGGGACAATTTTTTAGCTGACTGGAGTTGGCCAGAATTCTTCTTCAACCTGATACAGCCTTTGCTGTCATACTTGCCTGAGTCACCCTAGTCCTTATTGCAACCCCCTCTTTCTGTGTCCTTGTTTTTTATGTTTGAGAAGGCTCACGTATCACAGTCAGGTTTATTTACTCTCTGGAGCCTGTGGGATTTCTTTCTGCATTTTCACTGATTTTCTACAGCACAAAGTCTGAGTGGGGAACTAGAACAGTCTGCATCCTTATAATTCAGCTGCCCTTTTTATCCTCTTCTTCCCTGACAAGTCCTTTTCTTTCCTATTGTAACCAGATCTTTTTTGTCCTGCTCTCTGTAGTTAGTCAAATAGATCCATCTGAACTATTAAAAGCAGCCTATTCAGAGTAGAAGTATTCGAGTTTTTATCTCTTCCCTTAACAGGAGTGCAATCATACAGACTTTTGAGTGAGAAGGGCAAATACATTAGCTTTGGGTATCAAAAGGAAGGCAGACGGAACTGTTCATCCTACCTAATAAAATGAAAAATCATGGGAAACACTGTATTTAGAAAGTGGAGAAGATTAAACACCTCCTCTTCTTCTCACTATCTAAAACAGCCCCAGAATAAGCACTGGAATTGAAGTGCTTTCCTTGTCTGGGTGGCTGCAATGGTTGAAAACAAACATCCCAACATCCCTGATTTTGAAATTTGATCTGAACTGTGCCATTGCTGCCTCTCTCCCCCCATCATTAGGCTACATCTAAAGGTATGAATTTTGCACTAAAATAATTGTAAAGCTGACTTTTGCCCTGTAGTGAACACATTTTGGTAAGGCCCCAAGAATATTCCTATAAATGAGGAGAAATGGCATAGGTGTGTCATTAAATCTGGAAAGAGAAGTTGATAGTGTAGAGTAACAAGAAGATACTGATTTAGAAAGCTTTTCATTAGATGGAATAGAAAGGATTAGGCTGCTCAGTGATGCCTCACAGTTCTAGGTATTATGGTGCTTGTAGAGGTCTACAAGAACTAAACTATGATTTTCAGAGGTTTGAAGGGATGTGAAAGAAAAACTGCAGGCTTTGAACAGTCAGTGAAAGAGAGATTAATACCGGAGAAAAGCACTGTTACCCTGAGAAAGCAGAGCACAGAGATGAATAAAGCAACTCCAGCCTAACAAGACAAATTGCATTAAATCCAGCTTCCTCTACAGATCTGGGATATGTCAATACCAGGACATGAAAACTGGTTCCCTCAATTGTTTGGGACAGTCACTAGTTTTTAGACAACTTCTTCTGGATCTTTTCCTCAAGCATAGCTCCAAAGTCATCCCAGAGCCGGGTGGATCCTTTTCTGACCTTGATCTGAGCAGATTAATGAGGCTGCATGTGGTAGAACTTGCTAACCAGTGCTTGAAGATACAAAGAGGGAAAGGAAACAGGCCCATTTTGTATCCAGCCTCAGCTAGAAGCTCAAAGCTAGAAAGCTGAGCTCAAAGCTGTATCAGCCTCAAGATAGAAACTCTTGAGTTTTGAGCAGCCTTGTAAGTAGATGCCTTTCCTACCCTTCATTCTTTACAGTTTAATACCAGCTGTCACATTCATGCTTAGCTGAATATAGAAATTGGGAATCCCCTCACATGTTGTGTCTCTCCACAAACAGAAACGCTGGCGGGTGACCATAGGAGTGCCCTTAGAGAGAGGCAGAACTTCATCACTGCTGTATCATCTCAGGTGGACTGGCAGAAGTCTTGGTAGGATTTCTTGGGGAAGTTAAATCCGAATTTAATGCTAAATTAAATTATAATTAAGTGTGTAATAACCTCAAAGGCCTTGTTTCAGGCTCGTGGCAGATGTGGTCATCTGCTTCATGCTCTGATCAGCAACTTCCAAAGGTGAAACACTTTTTTCTTCAAACAAATGAAATTCTCTATTCCAGTTAACATTTATCCTTCTCAGAGCATCCTTGGGTATGGCCTGTAGTGCTTCTGCCTTAATCTCTCCCTGTAAACAGTCTCTATCTCCACAAAGGATTGTCTCTGTGTTGTTTTCATCTAGGAGCTGTACCTTGTCTAGCAGTTTCCTAGTTCATGTCCTGTATACATTTTCTCCTAATGGATCCCATGAAGCTTCCACCACAAACAAAATGCAAAATAATCATAAAGTTTCTGGGGCTTCAGTACTCAAAACTGCACCTAGAATCCTTTGTTGGCCAGGGACATGGGTGTTAAATCTCAGCCTAAAAATAATGCACTGAAGAGCTCAGCTGGAATATCCCTTCATAAGACCATCTGTCATAGCTGAGCTCTGAACCGTTTGGTACACTGCTGATCTGTCTCAGCGTGCTGTTGTTTTTGTCTCCCCACTGGTGAGGCACATTCTTCTCATTCTCTTGATTTGTTTCTCTCAGAGTGTTTTTGTTCAGCAGTTGTCACCAAGTCAATGTGACATGGAACAGGAGGGTGGAGAGGGACAAGTTATGCCTGACCCCTTCAGTTTCTCTGTTGCTGTGACTGCCCAGGGTGACTGTGGCCCATTCCTGTGTTCATCCTGCTGCTGTTTCTCTGATTCCCACTGCAAACCCTGCTGCCTGTCTACTTGGAGATGAATACAATCCTGACAATGCCTGTTGACAGTGGTTGGAATTTTGTTCCCTTTTTCCATTGCTGGTCATTACTGGAGCCCTTCCAGCCCTATTAGTGACCAGTTTCATCCAGGGAGTTGCATTTTTCCAAAGCCCTGCTGATCCTTTCACAGTCCTCACTGCAGAACACTGCTGGTATGGAGCTACTTAGAATGGGTTATACATAAACACATATTTCAGCGCCTCTGCATTCACAACTCTTTCAAATCCTCCTGTCCTTTCCCCCTCCCTTTTCTGCTCCCTCTATGTCTTGTTATACCTTGTTTCTACATGCCTAAGTCATGCTTTAAATAACAGCTGTCTGATTCTTTGCTTCTTCTCATACCCAGCTAATTATTTTCAATTTATTGATTTTCCACATGGAGATTAATGGGTTATTCAGCTCTCAAAGCCTATATCCACACAGCTGTGAGCTAATGTATGGGTATGGGAAGGGGTGGAGGGGTATGTGTTTATGTGGCTGATCACCTTTCTGATGAACTTGTGTAACAAACCAAAGGGATTTTTCTCTTCCTTACTCATTATAAAAAGCTTCAAAATTTTCCCAATGAATAATCACATTTCACAGGGAGTAAAAAGTAATAAATAAAAACCTGACAAGTTTGCAGTAAGAAAATTGTTAACATGTGTTTTTCCTGTATCTTTAATTGCACTGGCTAATGTATTATGGGTGTGAAAGAGTCAGGCACAGTGGCAAAGTACCACAGCATAAATGTGAGTGGTGTGGAGTGAGAAGCTCCCCCAGGACCCCTTCTCTGGTCCCACCCTTCTGCCACAGCTATTTCTGCTTCTTTGTGCTGCTGCATTAGCCTGTGGAGTGCAAAAATCTGACCCTTTCCTTGCTTTTTTTCTACTCAAAATAATGTCGGTGGTCCAGTGTACAGCACAGCAGCTGCACCACGCAGCCAGGGCAGGCACAGGAAGCAGTGGATTCACTGATGATGGAAAAGCATCATGGAAGCAAAAACTCTTAGAACACTGTCTATGGAACACTGACTCTGGTCTTACTGGTTTATCTGACCAATGAGAACCCATGGAATTATGCTAATATGAGGCTGTGGATTTGAGCCTCATATATAATTAATTAGTAATTTGAGGGGTGGGAACTTTTAAAATTTTGCTAACTCCTTTAATGGCAGTTTTCACACCATTTCATTTTGTCAAGTCAGGTGTGAGTGTGACCAGGCTCAATCTGTAAGACAGTAATTGCCAAGGGACTTGGGTAGAAGTGGCAATAAATGGCTAAGAAATGCAATCAGCAGTTAAAGGAAAAATAAACAGAAACATTGGCAAAGTGATTACTATTTAGCCAGTCTGGGCTCAATATTTCCTGCTTTTCTGGAGCCTATCAAAATGGTAGCCCAGATTCTCTGCCTCACTAGGATCCTTGGCTTGTTGGGCCCTGAGCTGAACTTTTATAGTTGATAGCTGAATGCTACAGATGTCACTATTTTCAGAGCATGTTCAGAATTCTTCAAAAATCAACCCACTTATGCATGGGTTGAGATACTCAGCTTAAAAAAAAAAAAAATTTGCCATGATGAAGCCCTTTTTCAACCACTGACCTTGACTTTGATTCTTGCAGTAACACCAAGGCAAAAAATACTTCTGGACCTGAACTTCCTCTTGCCAAGACTAGATGGATTCAGCTGTGTTCTGGGCAAGGAGTTTCTCCCTCATCTGCTACAGCTTTGCTTGTGACCATTGTTTTGAGAAGCCTATGTGTGCTAAAATTAGAATGTCCCAGTGGTAAGATTTGACTGGAAGTAAGCTGGAAATATGGATAAGGATGCTGGTTTAAGACCAAGATTTAGGAATGCAGGGCTTGAACACAAAAGGTTTGAAGCAGAACATGGAGTAGTTCTGACCAGATAAACGTGGCTAAAGAGTAAGACGAAACTAGACACAGGCTTTTTTTTTTTTTAATATTAACCAGTTCAAAAAGGGGATGGTGGGACAGCTGAAATGTGTCAGAATAATATTCATTTTTTCCCCAAAGCTAATTCCCAACACAAATTAACCTCAGTCATTTTCCTCTTCCCTCTTAGACACACGCTATTTGTCAAGCCATGTTGCCTTAACACTTCCCAACCATCTGGGATAAATTTAGCCTGCCCAAGAAAAAAGTGCAACATGGCAGCCCTTGGATGAAGGAGCAGGCAAGTCTCTTGCTGACTGCAGCCTCTTGTAGGTCACTGCAGCACACGTGTGTCCCTCTCCTCTTATGACTTTTGTTGAAAATGGCTCAAGGTACAAAAAACTGAAGCTTCCTGTTGGGCTAGGAATGGATCAGTGTGGGTAAGGTAGCGTGGGCAGGAAGGCATGCGAGCATCTGGTTTGAATAGCTCCACACATGTAAGATCAGCCAACTTTCTGTAGGTTTCACGGTTTTTGGGTTTTTAACCCAGTGCTCTGGAGCGGTGGTGGACCCCACCCTCCCTGCACCTCCCAGGAAGGCTGTGGGGAGCTCATGGAAAGGGGATCAGCCCCTTCAATTACAGGAGCCACTGAGGTTAGAAATAAACCTGAAAAGCTCAGACGTGCTCCGGAAGATCAAGTGTCTCCTGTGACACTTGGGAGGCAGGAGGACCTGGTGCCTTGATGTGCTTCTGATGGGAAAGCAACATGTGAGAAGACAGGCGACTGAGGGCCTGCAGGATACACATTCCTAAATGTCACTTAGCCATACAACCTGCGAGGGCGGAAGCGTGGGCAGATGGAGAAATAATATTTTCATTGAAAATTCTCTACCTCTCAAATATTTCCTGTCAGGTTCCTTCCAAGGAGGGCTGGAGCAAGGAAGGAGGGGGGCTGAGGTGGGATGTGTGGCAGTGGATACAAGTTTGTGATTCCTCAGGCCTCTCCATTTTGAGAGCATTTAACTCAATCCCCTTTCTCCCCCTCCCTGAGAAAAGGATCATGCTAAGCATTGCTGGAGCCGGAGGCAGTTTGGGAAGTGAAATAAACACCTGACTGTTAAATGCTAAATGTTTACTCAACCAAAAATAAAAATAGTTCTGGTTTCCTCCACGACACTCTAGAGTTACGTTCACCAGCGCACATGAGCTGGAGGTTTGCACAGGGGGAGTCCTGAAAGGTGGAAACTCTTTGGAGGGGACAAATTTGGAGGCAATAAGACAGGCTTCCCTCTGTCCTGTGAGAACTCTTCTGCCACGGAGAAAATGCTGCAGCTGTTTGCTTGGTGCAACTTAAAAATAAACTCCCTCCTCCTTCCCTAGCTGCCTGTATCAGTTTCATGGGTGCCATCCCAAAACCAAGATGTCAAGTGCAAAGGGTCAAAGTCCAAGGCTGGCACAGTTCCCTTCATAGGATCTGAAGAGCAGGAGGGAGATGTGTCTGGACACTTCAGAGGAAATGTCCAGGAGTTTGGACCTGCAGTCAGAGCAGCCCCTGGGTGTTCAGGAACTCCAAATGTGAATGGTGCACAGCAAACCCCTCAGCTGGGCAGTGTGGATGTGCCTGTGCAAGGATGGTCCCAAGACAGCAGAACAGAAATTATGGTACAGACACTGACATTAGGAACTCTCACTGGAATGTTCTTTGCTGTAGCTCTTCCCATCGAGTTGCAGACATCATGTTGCAATATGTGGAAAATTATTCTGCTTATGCTTCACCTCCGAAATGCAAGATGGAAAATGCCATGTATTACCAGAGATATTTATTGGGCTTGATTATATATGACACATACATTTGCAATATGTTTCCTTCAGTCAGGTCATCCATAGATGGACTAGGAAATAGCATTTAACACACATGAAATAGAGCAGATTCCTTCTCTGAATGATGACTACTTGCTGATTCCCAAAGCTTGCCAACTTGTAAAGTAGCCCAGAAGGGCTGTATATGAACTAAACCATATTTCAGTAGCTACTGCACTGTCTTATGCAGATATTCTCTCTCAGGTAGCAAAAGAGATTAAGACAGCTGGAGAAAAAGACACCCATTTCACACATACCCAGATGGGGGAGGAAAATAGGGTGATCAATGGGAGTCCAAACCAGCATCTCTATTCAAGCCAGCTAACACCAACTGCTTGTTGAAACAAGTCCCCATCTTTCCCCTTCATGACTGAGATGAAGCAAATCTATGGGATCCTAAATGATTTAGGACTCCCAGGTAAATAGGCTGAATTGGAATTACAAGACTCCCAAACTTGTATTTGCTCTTGAGAACTGGGAAGTCCAGAGAGTGAAACACCCAACCTGAGCTGAGGTAACAGCAGAGGTGGATTAGCATGGAATTACTCTTGCTAAAATGAAATTTGTTGTAGTTAACCAGAAAGTGTTAGGATGAGAAATTACAGAACAATTTGGGCAAAGAAAAACTAGAGCCACCTGTTTAAAGTTAGCCTTTAACCTATTCCCTCTGCCTTCCCTTTTGCTTTCTCTCTCTTTCAAATTCTCCCAGTATCTCCTCTTTCCATAGAAGCAAATCTTCCCCAGGGAAAGTCAATTCTGAAGGCAATTTTCCAAAAACCGTTTGGCAGAATTGGCCAGTGCTTCAACTGCAAACATGAAAAGGCATTTATTCCACTAACTCAAATGTAGTTTGGAAGAGACATTACTGAACTTGTTTTAGGAATATACTTTGACTGCATCAGTTTTATTGCTTCTTGTATAAATGTCAAACTCAATTTGCCTTAAAGCAGGAAAAAAAGTTCATGGTAATGTATATATTACATACAAAAACTGGGGAGAAAAAGGTGTTGTCTCCATGGTAAACTCAAGCCTATTCCATGTTAATTGTGCTCATCAGACACACTCAATATTTCATCAGTGGTGAGAAGAATGAGTGGGTGTGATCCCGGTATTGAAGACTGTGTAGTATTGTAAGCTGCCTAGCTACCTGAATTTCTATTAATCCGTAAATATTGGTTTCTTAATTTTGTGACCTAAAATTTTCTTGTTCATCCCTTAAAAAGGTTGTTTTCTTGTTGTGTAAAGAACTTGTGGAAGCCTGTCCTTTGTGCACCATCAGCAGCACTTAGCCTTGTACTGTTAGCACATCAGCTAACACACATCACATTTGAGATCCAGGACACCCAGCAGCAAAGGATTTTTTTCTTGAAAAGGGGGAAGAAAAGAGCAAGTCTTCCAAATTCCTATTTCTATCAGCACTCATTGCCAAATTTTCTAGCAAGAAGCGAATTGGCTATTTCAAAACACTTTGTCTCAGCAAAACTATAGTTGGAATTTCTTGGGGGCTAAGGAAAAAAAACACATCTTTAATCCAAGAGTTGTCCCCCTGTTGAATTTCAAAGACTTGCTGCAGACAGTGTGGGATACAGAGCTTCCAGGAAAAAAAAATTAGGCTTTTTCTGTGGTAAACAAAAAGTATTAATCCACCTAAATTATCTACTTTCTGACCTTTTATTGTACAACATAATTTGAAGCAATTTTAAGTATTAGAACAGGCTATATATTAAGTGCTGCCATTCCTAAAATATTACTGGGAACACATTAGATTTTGCAGTGGTTTCATTTGCATTTTAAGGTCTGATCCTGCAAAAACATAACTTCCTTCACACGAGGAGCTGCAGTGGCATCAGCAGCGCTTCTTGTCTACATAAACTTAATGTTTTGCACAATTATTTGCAAGGATCAGGACATAAGGCTGGAAATGCAATTACTTTGTGAGTTACAAAAGAGCAAATGCTCTTTAGAATAGTAGGTGAGATTTTCTGCTGGAGTAAATGATATAGGACCCATTGAATTCAATGGAGCTATCCTGATTCACACCCGCTGATATGGCCCATTAATTTTAGTGTATGAAAATGAATCTCTGCTCTAAAAATGCCAATTAGTAATAAGCTTTGAGAAACAAGAAAAAAATCAATTTAAATTCATTTTGTGTAATGCACATTTTCTGATGCTATTTTAGTTAAATTATTATTATGCGTAATAATGGCAGGGCAATAGGTGCTGTCACCTTAGGAATTTGCAGCTGTGATGGGTAGTATAAAAGTTAGTGATAGGGAAATTTCAGAAAAGCCCATCAATTGAATACAATTGTCATCATTATGATTTGGATGAGGGTAGTGTGAACACATAAAACGACATTGCACCAGCTCAAAATCATTTATAGTCTAACTAGAAAAACAAAGCAGAGAGGAAGGAGGGAAACTGAGGCGACAGAGCTTCCATGAATGATTGAGCTTGGAGTCAACCTGCTGCCTTCTGACTGATGGCCAGGTGTGCTATTCAGCACACCAGGCTGATCCTCAGGAAGGTTGTTTTTTTTTGAAGGGCATGTGCAAAAGTGAATATGTACTTTGGCACCGAGCCAGTTTCAGCATTCAAATTCCCTGGAGACAGGCATGCGAGCAAGATCCTGTGTGAACACCCAGCTCTGCAGGCATTGAAACACCAGTTGGTGCATGGGGTGATTTGCATGCTCATTTTGCTTCTATTCAGCACTCATCCCACATGCATTTGTGCAAAGAAGATCACACTCCTGCGCCGGAAAGTTAAGTGTTGTCTCTGTGCATTGCCATTCAGCACTGGTTTTTCATGAACAATAAAAGCCTTTTGGGATAAGTGGCACTCAAAAGAGGATTCAAAATTGGTTTCCTCATATTCCAAACAATCCTGCCATACTAATGAATCGTAGTCATAGCTGGATTACTCACTCTTACTCATAGCATGAGTTGAAATTAAAGGGGGAAAAAAGTTTTGGTTCATGCAGTGGATTATTGAGGGGTGAAACTCGTGTCCAAAATTGCCAGTTGGTTTAGAAAGTGATTCAAATCCTGGAGGACAAACACAACAGTGACTATTAATCATTATTGTTTCTGCATATGACTAGAAGCAGGGAGGATATGCTGAGGGGATCAACACTCCCAGGTTGCCCTGTTCATGCCAGTTTCCCCTGAAATATGTAAGCCAGCACTGGACACAGGACCATTGTTACACCCTGGTGCAGCTGAATAAGGGGCACAGGCTGGAGTTTGCCCCAGTCCCTGTGGTTATGACAGCCAAAACCCAGTGTCCCATCACAGCAGATCAGATAATTTAAAGCTGTAGATTTAAATCTCAAATATTGAGGAGTAGTTTTTGTAAGTAAGACAATAAAAGCAAGTCATATGAGTGTATCAGCTCAGTATTCTTATGGAGCTTTTCCAGAGGCTGCTTTGGAAACCTACTGCTCTGTGCCTGTAAGTGCATTGGCTTTGAAGAGTTAAATCCCTTTAACACTTCTTGGGATGACGTTAAAGTCATATTATAACAACCAAAAGTTCAGGGTCCAAAGCACAGCAAGCTGCTTTGTTCAACCTGGGGTTGCTCAGACCCTCCAGATATGGACCCTAAGATGTGGAAGATTGTTATTCCTTCTAACCTTCAGCAGCTGCGAGATCAACAGCAGCGAGTCATCCTCAGGACATGAACTGCCTTCCTCCCTGATCCTGCTCTCCCACCAGCCCCTGTTAGTAGTTTCACCTTGTTCTGCAGTTATAAAGTTGTTTCTCCATGGCAGAGAAAGAAAAAAGAAAAACCACCCTCAACATTTCTTCCTCTAAGAAACCTATTGACAGGCAGATCCTGTGGATTCCTCCTAGTACAGCTATCTTTGAACTGAGGACTTCTTAGTGAAGTTGGGAAGTTTCCTGGGGTTTTACTGTTTTTTTCCTAAATTGATTGTGGAATTTTTAAACAAGGTTGGTGCCTCTGATCTTTTTCTCAGCAGCTGCAGAATTTGTTTCTCCCCCCACAACTTGTTCCACAGAAACCAGATATTGGAAAAATTAAAGGAGGAAGGACAGCAGCACCATTTGCAGAGCTAACCTCAATTGAAACAAGGATCATCCCTATTGCTTTGTGAACAATCAAATATCCAAAAGGGCTTTGATCAAGTTTTGAGTTTATAATATTTGTGCATTAAAGATAACTGCAAAAGTTGACTCTATATTTTAATCTGAATATTGGACACTCCTAAAGATCATTAATCTCCACTTTTTGGTTCAGGTGCCCACTGTGAAATACAGATTTCCTGTTATTTCTTGTGTGCAGACTTTATTTTTCCATGCTTTCAACAAGAAAATGTAATTTGTAGCTTTCCACTTTTTTCAGTTTATTTTCCATGTGTTGTTCTGTATGTTTTCATTATAAGGGTGCTGACCTCACTTGTACAACGCTGTCTGATTTCTGTGAACTATGATTGGACCTGGCCTGGCATTTTTAATGTTGGTCTGTCTATAGTTACACAGAGTGAAGTTGCATTGATGCAAATATAAACTCTGGGATAGACAGACAAGAGTGGCCATAAGAATGAGAGAAACCTGTAGGGATGAAACAAATCCCAGAGTCAGAATGGAACTTTTTTCTTTCAGTTATATATAAAAAAAAGAGGGATAAAGACACATACACATGCATGCAATTTAATTTCAGATGTTTCTTGCTGAAACGACTGACAAAAAAATCCAGATGAAAAGTTTTTCTTAAGAAAGCTCCATCTTTCTTAAAATCAGAAAAGTGATGAAAATCTATACCAAAGTGTAGCCTCTGCAGAGTTTAAACTCAGTTTGGCTATCTTAGGATAGCCTGATAAAGCAAGGACCAGCATCCAAGTACTTAGGTGGCTTTTTAGTCCAGTACTTTCGAGGGACATCTACACAAACCCAATTCCATTTATTTTACACTCAACCTTTCCAAATAATGTTGGAACCAGAAAGTTATTTATGTGACCTACTTAATTGAAAGAGCATTTGCTGTCAGTGATCAAATAAACTGTTATTGATCTTCAGCATTGGAGGCTACTCACACGGAGCATTCTGGTACGTATTTTTCATTAAGTCACTTTTCAGAAAAAAAAAGATCAGAACGCAAGTGCAGCAAAAAAATATTCCTGTAGGGTAGTGAGAGAAAAAAATCAAAGAGGTTTGAGAGTGACTCTAGAGAAAAGAAACTGCAAAGCACAAAATAGTAACACCACCAATGATTGCATAGAAATGTAAAGGCTCCATTACACACAGCATCCTGCTCTGAACTCCCAACTCCTAGTGAGAAAAACTGTTTTAAATCGCAGAAGAATATCTTGGTCCTTTGTTTGGGCAAAAAAGAGACGAGTCACAGAATCACAGGATGGGTAAGGCTGGAAGAGACCACAGTGGGTCATGTGGTCCAAACTCCATGCTCAAGCAGGATCTTCCTAGAGTATAAGAATCCAGACTTTGTGTTCATGTCTCGGTGCTTTTACTTAGCAGTACAGATGTAGGATGTGACAGTCTTCAATACCAGCACGTGGTGTTTTCCACCTTTCTGAGTTTGAAAGTAGAGACTAAGTGGTGGTTATTTGCAAGACCCCTTCTGATCCAAAGGTATTGTATAGCTGAAGAAATCCCTCAGTGGTTAATTACTAGATGCAGGAAAGTTATCATTCCACACAGTGGAATGAAACTTAAGATATGTCTCATTTGTGACTAACTCTGTGACAAAGCTATTGCTTACATCATGTCTGAGAGAGAGGGAAATACTTGTCCTACTTTTACAGCTGAGACCAGAGGCTTCTGTTGTGTTATGTTTTACTTCTTACAACTTCTTCTGATTGTGCTTGGGAAAAAAAATACTTAGAACTATGAAGACATCAAGGTCAAAATTATCTTTCTGTCAAACTGTGAAGGCGTTCACAGCACTGGAGAGCTGCTGGGCTAATTTTTATACCCTTCTTAGGCTGAATATTCACCAGGCTGTAGCTAGGACATAATTTTGCCATTCTCAGGGCGGGGGGATGGGTTGGGGTGTTCTATTTTTAAGTGGAGTCTTATTCAAACTTCATTTTCCAGCAAGATTTTTTTTCAGTCTCTTAGATCAACGTACTCGGTATTCATTTTACTCTATTATTAAAAAAAAAAAAGAAGAGATCAAATCATGACTACACTTTCAGACTACAGCCATTTTACTGATAGAATTACACAGCTCTAAAATATAAGGCTTATAATGGAAACACTAACATAGTCTTGACTCTGCTCTAATATCACTGAACTTCCTTTGGGGGTGAAGCTTTGCCTCAGGAACCTTAATTATCTGATGTGGTCAATTACTCCAAGATAATGATGATTTTATCAGGTATTACTGCTCAAATATTTTACGATAGACAGGCTATTTAATTGCATTCCTGACCTACCAAAATGCTTACAGATGACTCAATTAAACACTAAGAAGAGGTGGGGGGAAGGGAGGAATGGAGGGACAGCACTTAAAATCCTTCCTTATAGTTCATTTGGAGAGTTTTGTTCCTTTTGAAAATCCATCTTTTCATCCATCCATCCATCCATCCATCCATCCATCCATCCAGGTTGCCCAAGCATTGCCTGGACAGGAAGTTTGGATAAACAATCTCAATATTAATATACAAATAGGAAAACACGTCCCACCTCTCTCCTGCTGAGGGATTAGGATTGGATCCTGAACAATCCCCGTGGTGGATTAGCAAAGTCATTTTAACATCCCTGAGTGTCCCTGAGCATGGTGAAACAAATTTCACACCACATTCAGGTAAAACAGAGTTTTTAAGACAGTGAGAAAATGTCTTCATCACAGCAGCCTTTGGGAATAATCTCAGCTCCTGTAGATCCCAAGTGCAATTCACCCTGGAGTTGGCTGGTCCCTTTTTCTCTCCCTTAGCCTGGCGTTCCTGGTGCTGGGCTGACATTTGCCAGGGAGGCTGAGGTCACCCTGAGGACTGCTTTAATTGACATCTCTGCTTCAGTGTCCCTAATGGGCTGTCTCCCAGGCACAGAACTGCCCTGCCTTAAGAATGTTTTGGCTGCACAGCCTCAGCCTGGGGTCCGGCCCTGCCCTGGATGCTCCGATGCCCTGGGAGCCCTCATGCCCCGAGCAGAGCAGGGAGCTCCTCCCAGTGCCCCCAGACAGTGAAAGAAGGGGCTATTTCCCCTGCCAAGCAATCAATTTGCTGCTGGTGAAATAGGAACTGCGAGCAAGATTTTGAGGGTAGATTGTTTTCCCCTGCTGCTTACAATAATGTTACTGTAAGATTTTCAGCAACTGTGTCAAGGACTCAGCCAAGATCCCTGAGAACAATGGCCAGGCTGCCCTTTCTTTCATGGCTGCTGGAATTCTGCTGTATTTCTCCACAAAGGTCCATTTTTCTTTCCATTCTGGAAATAATGTGTATTGTTGCACTATTGTTGCTAAAACTGGCAGCAAATCATCCTGGGCAAGGAATGTGGTTACCCACTATTGCATGAGGCTAACAGAAGGAGAGATGACATTTTATGGGGTTTAGAAAACTTTTCATGAGAATGTTATTACCGTTTTATGGGATTTCTCAACAGAACTTCCATGGGCAGCATTTTGATCATTTTCTGTTATGTTTTCAGCCTTGCTAACACTCTTTTCAGTCACATTCCAAAGCACAACATCCACAAATATTCCCAAATATATGCTAAATTGCCCAGGAAGGAAACAATTTTCCTATCTGAAATTAGAGCAAAATATGATTCTGAAATGTCAAATTTTAGCAAACCCAAATACTGCAGCAATTGGTTTGGATAAGTGAAAACAGGTCAGTTTGACTTTAAAAAATATTACTATCATTAGTTCTCATATCAAGATGAAAAGTGATATTGAAACTACTGTAATTCTTTCATTATGAGGAAAAGTGGCAACAGTCAAAAAAACAGAAAAAGGCAGCAAAAAGTCTTAAGCACCATGTAATCCACCATGATTTTGTTCAATATTAAGTAAGTAATTACAATTTTTAGTGACTGAAATGTTACCATCCCTCTTCACATTCCCCTGCACAAACCCAGACCCCTCTGAGATAACTCACTTTCTTGCACCAGTTTCTGTAAAACCAACCTCACCCCAGAACTGATTCCAAATACTGCAAATCAAATTTTTATGCCTGCAATGCTGGAGCTCCTTCTTACAGTACATACATATTTCAGACTTACCACTTAATACAATTATAGTTCATTTAGTCAGCAATTACAGTAATAGGAAGACTGGCAACCACTGTCATTCAGACTAGAAAATCAATGTTGCACAGAGATACTTTTATTCATTCTATGGAGTGCCTGCTTCATTAGATGCACGTACTTGGAATCACAGGGAAAGTTTCAGATCACCTGGTTTTTTTTTTTTTTTTTTTAAATATTTATCCATCTACTATTTGGTTTCCAGGGAAAAATAAAAAGAATGACATCCCGAGTCCCTCTACAACATGATTTATTCTATGATTCTGTGAATTATTGGTTCTGTTCTTTCAGCAGATCCATTTTCTATTGCATTTCACCTGACAGAGGACCTTTGACAATCCATTTCTTAGAGGCAGCTCAAAATGTGGTTGTCCATGGGCAGTGAAATAGATTCTTCGGAGTTTTTCTTAAACCTTTAGTACAATGTTTGCTTTTAGTCCAGGTTCCATAAACTTATGTCCAGGAAGGCATTTAAATAGGTGTTTCAGTTAATCCTTAATTTAACAGAGTTCTGAAGAATCCACGTAAACATATGGCTACAGTTAAGCAAATGTGCACCAGACAGGAATGAAGTGCTGAATTACAGATGTAGTGCTTCCAAGAGAAAGCTGAGATTATAACCATGTCTCCCGAGTTTTAAATCCTCTCTCAGTCACTTAACCATGCTGCAGCAACCCTGCTCTGGACTGATGGTTAAATAGCTGCTATATTTGCATTTCATTACGTGAAAAATTAAGATTTGCAGTGGGCAAAAAGGATCTGTAATTGTACCTGGAATATTCAATCCCAAAAAGGGTGGCTAGCAATGGGAGGCTGCCTTTCATTGTTCAAAAAAGAAAATCCTTAACTCACTGCCATTACTGCAAGGAGTTGTTTCAGCAAGGAGAATAATGATATTTTTGCAGGTTGCCAAACTTTTGCTGTGGAGGAGCCTCTTGGCAGCAGATCCACTTGATTGGATGAGCATTACTGAATTTCCTCGTTGATCTGTTTGTCTCTACATGGTGCCATCTTTTGACGGTGTTACATTATATCCCCTTGTTCTTATGATAAATTATTTTAATCCATCATCAGAGCACACTCTTGCTCTAATGATGGATTAGTGCTATGCATCATCAGGGCGAGGAGCATTGATAATGTACCATACAAACCCCCACTGACAGTGGAAAATCTGCCAAAAGAATTAGTTTGCATTGCACCAAACTGAAACCAGAGATAGAGATACCATTACATCCCACAGTAAAAATTCCATGCAGAAGAAGCAAGGCCAGCTCCAGTGGCAATCTGGGGGAATAATAAAGATGGAGACAATGGTCACCCAGCCACATGGCAGTACAGGGCCTGTGCCTTCTCACCAGAGAGTTGTGCAACTGCAATAGATGCCCAAAGGCTGTGTGGGTTCAGGGCTGCAGCAGTGTCCCTGCATGGTATCAGAGCAACTCACCCTGGTGCACAGAGTGCAGGGAGGCCTGAATTCATTTAGGGGTTTTATAGGAAGCTTGTAGAATCATAGAATCACAAGATGGTTTGGGTTGGAAGGGACCTGAAAGATCATCTCTTTCCACCCCCTGCCATGGGCAGGGGGACATCTTCCACTACCCCAGGTTGCTGCAAACCCTGTCCAACCTGGCCTTAGACACTTGCAGGGATGGGGCAGCCACAGCTTCTCAGGGCACCCTATGCCAAGGCCTCACCACCCTCACAGGGAAAAATTTCTTCCTAATATCTGATCTAAACCTGCCCTCTCTAAGTTCCAGTCCATTCCCCCTTGTTCTATTGCCACATGCCCTTATCCAAAGTCCTTCTTCATCTCTCTTGGAGCCCCTTTAGATACCAGAAAGTGCCATAAGGTCTCCCCAGAGCCTTCTCTTCTCCAGGCTGAATCACCCCAACTCTCTCTCAGCATTTCCTCACAGGAGAGGTGCTCCAGCTGCCAGAGCATCTTCATGTTCTCCTTCAGACTTGCTTCAACACCCTACTTATAATCAGGGCTCAAGATAGTTTTATCTCAAGATAAAGAGGCTGGCTGCCTCAAAGGTAGGTGCAAATCCTTGGTGCAGATATCCCCCATTGAGCTCCTTTCTTCTAAAAGCCATGCCTTGTGTTAGGACTGTGATGATGAACATCAAGAAAACATTGAACATCAAAGAAAACACACAAGAAACTGAGCAGACTATCATTCACCTTCAGGTAAATCCATAATGCAGAACATTAAACAATATTGGCATCATCAGAGGCTGGGCTCAACTCATCCTGTAATTTCAGCAATAAAAGTGAATGAGGCTATTGGCACCTGGGTTCTCCAGGGACTGCTCTGCACTGCACATCCAAACCTGTCTGCAAGTGCCTGCAGATCCTTCTCAAACAGAGAATTTTCCACACTTTGAAAGTCAAACCACAGAACCCAAGTATGGAGGTTGAATTTGTGACCCCTGTATATGAGGCTGGTACTTTTGGATCCAGCCATCTGCCTCTCTCTGTCTAAACTGTCACATTTGCTCTTCATGCAAGATCAGCTATGTCAGCATTTTGCCTACCCAATTTTTCTAAGGAAGGTGGAAGAAACTTTATAAGCAGGCAGTGATGGAGAAATCTGCTATGATTTGCCAGATCTGGGGACAGAGTTAAGGTTTTAGAAGGAGTTTTGGCAAGGAAAGACATGTCCTGACAAACAGGACTACTAAACAACCAGTTGTGCATTAAAGCTAATGATTTGCTGTGGTTTTGGTGGACGAAAGTCTTTCTTCTCATTAACTACCTCTGGCACATGACTTAGCCTCCCCATGGAGGTTACTGAAACAGGGAAGGGGGGGTGTATGTGTGGGAAAAGCAGCTGTTTCCCCTGCTGGTGCAAAACACCTGTCTCCATGCTGCTTGTCCCAAGCAGATATTGAGGATTTGGAACCACTGATGACATTGATACTTTTTCATCAGCTTTGCTGAGCATTTCCTCAAGTTACTGAATCAGCGCTGTGTGTTTATCCCATGTCACTTTGGGGTTGTGCAGAGAATGATCCCAGGCAAGTACCAGGATTGCAATTAATTATTCATGTAGTGCACTAATGGATAGTTGGTCTAGGAACTAAACTTCCTGAAGTATATAATAATTTTTTTTTAGTGCATCCTCTGTAGAACGAGTCTGAGCACATCTCCTGTCTGGTATTTCATCTGTAGTTAGTGCCTCAGTGCTGCCTTTGACCTGACACCTGGAAAGGATCCAGGGTGAGATTTGACCACGAAGGGGAGCATGACATGGAATCTTCTTGACTTCTGACTGAAACCCCTCTGCCAGCCATCCCAGGAATCCCAACTGCTGTGATTTATTGCTGTGTTATCATGCCTGTCTGCCTCATTACAGACTTTGAATTTTATCAGGCAGCTTGTCCTCTAGTGTCTGGTAACCAATTACTGTGGTCTGCAAAGAAGCCTGAGGTACTTTGCCAAACACTACTAATAAACTGGGAAAGAGCCTGAGCACAGCTTCAGGTTGCCTTAAGGAAATTCCAGGGAGCACTTTCCGCTTTATTGTCTAGTTCACAGTATGAACTGGGAATTATCTCGAAGAGTCTTTCTTTACACAGAACTAAACTCCCCTTTAAAGATTGTGCCACACTGGATTACTGCACATGGACTTGCTAAACTCGGTAGGAGTCTTTCAAATGACAACACTGAGAGCAGGACTCAGCCCACAGTCTGCAACTAGATACTTCAGAAGAAAATGAAAAAAAAATCCTTTATTCCTTTTTCTGTTACTGTGGCTGAAGCTGGAAGGAAAAATCAGAATGTCCAAGTCCTGCACTGCACTACAAGAGCAACATGTACCTGTTGCTCCACACTTGTGAAAGAAAATTAAATCTTAGTGTGTAAAACAATCAATAGTGCTTTTTGCCAGTCCTCTGCAATAAAGTGAATGTCATATGAATCTGAAGTATGTGCTTTGTTATACATACTTTAATATGTTCTTTTGAGGCTGGATTGCCCTAATGATCCAAGAAGGAATGAGCTGACATCCGTGCTGCAGAAGGGACCAGCAGCCACCCTCCCTCAGACAAGAAAATATCTCTTAATCCTGCTTATTTCTCCAGCACTCCAAAGAGCTTCATCTGTGGTCTGGCTGCTTCAGATGAGTTGGTGTAAAAGGTGAGCAGATTGGGAGCCCTGCTCTCTGAGAAGGCTGCTGGGAACCTGCAGAGCTGCCCTGTTCACATCCCCATGGACACACACACACACACACACACACACACAGAGTCTCTCTCTCTCTCCTCCTCTCTCTCTAATTTTACTGCAGGGCAGTTTTCTAGAAAGTTTTTTTCCAGGTTGTAAAAGACCAATTCCATAAAGGAATGGCTTAGTGCTACAATGACATGATTTGTGGCTTCCAGGCTCCAGAGCTGTAATTTATTCAGACAATTAGCAGCAGCCCTGTATTCTTGACAAATTCTTCACTTGTGCACAGCTACTACACAACAAGGTGCTTTTAAGAACTGTGCCTTATGGATTAAAAGACTCCCCCCTCCTTTTTCCTCCTTATTTGACAAGTTCTTTTCACAGTCAATGGAAATTAATACAGCAGGTTAGAGAGGTGATATACAATAATCCAGCCAGCCAAGAAAGCATTGTCTGAAAAGAGCAAGCAAAGAGCCTACAGGAATGTTCAACACACAAAAGGGAATGCTCCAGCCTTTGCCTTTTGGTGAAGTTATTTCACCCTTTGCCTCACATAATCCTCCAGAGTTACTGTACCAGATGTCACTGTGCTGCTGCTAATAAGTGTAAATGGTATTTAAGTGTGGGTTAGCTGTCCAAAAATACACATCTGAACGCCTGCCCCAGCACTCAGGTGGCTTTGCCTGGACCATAAACCAGCCAGAGCATCAGCTGGCTGAGCACAGCATGCCTGTGCGGAGCCCCCCACACCGCGATGCTGAGACTCACAGAGGTGCAATATAAATCCATCCAGAGCCTTTTCACACGCAAGCTTGGAGTCAAACCAGAGTTATAAAATCCAGCTCCAGCTCTAAATCCTGCCCTTCTCCAGCACTGCTGAAGGCCAGCCTGACTGGATGCAGGAGTTGGGTCAAGGTCCAAATCCTGTTCAAGCTGGAACCTTGGCTTTCAAGAGCAACAACCCTGGTGGAACTGGAGCTCTGCTTACTGGCACAGTGTGCACTAATTTTTTTCTGGGGATCTGTTAAAACTACCACATTACTGGCAGGATGAGCAGTCTCTCCTCCAGCTCATTCTGACACCAACCTCTTTCAGCAAAATGAGGACAAAAGCAATCAAATAATGGTGGACTTGAGCAGAAAGCTCTTTCTCTTCTTCGCAGGGGAAAATTCTGAGCTGATACTTGCACTAGTTTTTGGGGTGATATTCTTTCTCTCATCTCACTCCAAAAAAGTTAGATGTGCAGTGAGACTTCTGCAGAGGGCTCTTCCCAGCTTTCCTTGTGCTGTGGCACAGATGGGAAATGACATTAATGATCTATACTAACAATTTCATATCATGCCTTATAAATGCCAACAACTTGGAAAAAAATGGGGGTTTGGCCAGACTGAAATTTGTTAACATGAAATTTTGAGCAAACTGCAAGAAGATAACAGATTTTTTTCACTGACTGTGGGCAGAGAAAAGTAGGTTGAACAGGCCAAATATTCATAATAACTGATTCATCTGGAGCTCAGTTGCTGGTGTGAATGGGTATCTTAGAAATACTTGGAAGGTTACAGAGATGTCCATAAAATCTGCAAGACTTGGCCCATTTGTGCTTTTGCAGTGAGTTTTAGAGCATTCAGTTCAGTAACAGCAGAGCTTCACTCCACAGCCCAGGAAAATTCAAAGTATTTGGCCTCGTGTGGTAAAACAAAGTGTTTGTTCAGTGGAATTAACTTAAGCAAATTCCTCTTAATTAATAAATAGATGTATTTTCTTTCAATAAAAGCAAGATTGCTATTGAAATACAATGAAGATCTTTTTAAAGATCATGTTTTGTTTAGGAACGGATTTTTTTATCACTACACTAAAAGGAAAAAAGATACAATAGAACAGTGTTTGAGTCAACAGATCTGTTAATTGCAAATAATTTATAAAAGTGAATCAAAATATTTTAGAAAATTACATCAATGGGTTAAAAGAATGAAAAAGGTAAAAAGAGAGACCTGTGGAAAGAAAAGCACGTTGATGCAGTGGGCTCTGGTGCTTTCCCTGGCTTTAACACCTCCCAGGGATGTGTCTGCTTTTCCTGGACCTAGATCTTGTGTAAGTGGATGCAGTTACACTGATTTTGGGGCAGTCCTGCTGATTGATACCTGCAGGTGATACAACACCTCAGTGTGTAACCCTCACACCTTAACGAGGCTCACAAAGGAAAATCAAGCCATTATCGCTGCAAAGTTTATTTGTAAAGCCACCAGGATACAGAATTTCAAAGTGCTTGTTATTTATTTAGGAGCCCACCTTAACTGGCTTCCTTTTTCTTTTCTCTTTCATTTTATTTTCTGAAAGAACAAGTTTCCTCTCCCCTGTTTCATTGTCTCCTTTCTCAGCTACCACCTTGTTTTGGGTTAATTTCCCTAAACAGAGACATAAATACCGTATCAGATTTTCTCTTTCTTGGCTGCGAATCAGGCCTGCTGTGCTGTGAGTGCTTGTTGGAGTTGCAGAACCTGTCTCTGCAACAGCAGCTGCACTTTACATTTAGAAAAGGAGGCAGGAAAGAGCTATGGGTTTGTTTTTTTTTTCCTTCCCCTCCAACCCTTTAATAATCTTCAAGTTTAACCAGGAGAAAAATTTTAAAAAAGGTAAAACAAATCAAGAAACCAAACTGAAGGGAAGGGAGGGATGGGATGAGCACTTCTCTTTTCTTGTATCTTGCAACATGCTTTTTTCTCTCAGGTGAAAAAGCCACCACAGACCAGGAACATAGGTAAGAGAGAAAAATCTTGAAAGATTGCTGTAAAAAAGGCTGGTAAAGGTCTATCCATTATCAGCCCAGCTTTGTGGTGGGACTACCAAGGAGTGGAGTACAGGGTTTTGCTTTGCTGTCAGGCACCAGCAGGACCCTCTGGGCAGCATTTGTTGGGAAATAGGGAAAGGGGATCTTATTCAGGAATATTTTTGGCATGCATTATTAAAGTACAGAACATTTCATCTGCCTCTGCTTAGCCCTGCTCAGAGTCCCCCAAAAGCCAACAGAGCCCCTACAGAGAGGACTGTTTATTTTCTGCTCAGTTGGAAAGCAAAGGTCCTATTACTGTTAAAGGGAGTTACAAGTATTCATCAAAGAAAGAAATGACCCATAAAGGCAGTTAGGTTAGTTTTATTCCTGCTGCATAAGTCAACCTCTTTTCTATATATAAAATGATGGGGTTAGAAAAGGATATTCATCAGGCAGTCCACTGATTTGATTGGCTGCACTTCCCCAAGTACTTTATAATTTGCCGTTATAAATAAAGATGTTTTTAATAATCAATTGGTATTTAAATAACATACAATAACTGTCTTATTAAATCCCACTTTTTAGAATGAATAAGCAGTTAGACATTAAAGACATGGGTACCAAACAGCCACAGGATTTCAGACCATTTTCTTTTTTATATACAAGCCATAAATATCACTATGGAATTAGCTGGTTAGCCAAGGCCCTGGATGAAGCCAGCAGAAGACCCCATTCTCTGATGTTGCCTTTAAGTGATCATATACTTTTCTGGTATGATTACTTTTTAAACAATAACCACATGTTATTTTCTTTGGCCACCTCTTACAGTTCAAAAGGGGCAGCCTCAGACTCCAGAGCTGAAGTAAAGTAATGTGTCCTCAAACCAGAGCCCAAAAAGCAAGGAGCATCTAATAGCAGGTTTGAGATACTTGGTCTCAGTCAGCTGGGTCCACACTATTTCCAGCAGTGAAATTCATGCATTGCCTCAGGAAGAGGAAAAAAAATCCCATTGATTAAAAGAAGTCCTACATACACAAAAGTGATCAACTTTGTTTTTCTTTGATGAGGGCAATACAAACATGCTCTTTTCCCTCAATGTTGCTTTTCTTTTAGATCTTAGAAGGAATAATTGTGTGCTTAGCAGTGTCAAGACCTGCTGCTCTGTCAAGGACTTGTCTGAAATGGGAATGCAGAGCCAGGGGCAATGGAAAGCAAACCTTCCATGGGTGTCTGGGGGGAGAGGGGATGGTTTGATATCCTGGCACCTGGTCCTGGATCAGCACCTGAGTTCATCAGTGCTGGCTTTCTCTCTGATGGGGAAGTTATCCCCAGGGCAGGCGAGAAGCCAGCTTTATCCCTAAAATACCACATTTTTCCCTGGATGCCTGCTGGATACAGACACCATCCTGCACAGTGCTGGGCTGCATGGGATAGTCCTTGGGAAGCATCTGATGAAGCACTTTCTGTGTTTCAGACTGTCTCACCCACCCCAGCTACCTAACATCCTCTACCTCCAGCCCCTCAGATCCCCTCATGTGCCACAGGGACAGGCTGAGCTGGGGTCTGGGCATGGGCTCTGCACATACAAACTGGGGGAGGAATTCAACATGTCTGAGAGGAACCACTTTGTAGCTTGACCTCTCCTTGGTTAGAGGAAAGCACAGTGTCAGTGTTGTGAATTGGAACAGTATCCTACTCCCATTCCCAAATTTCATCCCCTCTCCCTACATTCAGCAGAGGATGCTGCTGAGCTTTCAGGGCAGGCTGCTGCAAGTACCTAAACCTCTGTTTCAAGGTGAACCTGAAGCTGATTGGGAAGAGAGGCACTTTTTGGTGTCTTTGAAGGGGTAGGTGTGGATGTAGTGCCAGTGGGTCCTGGGGGCAGACACCCACACAGGACAGGATATTCTGTGAGTGCTCCTGCCCCTAACCTGCAGCCAGCCCCTCACACCTCCTGCCTCCAGGAGCTCAGGCCCTTGCCCTCTTCTTCTGTCTTTTGTTTTGTTTTGGTTTGTTTTGTTTTTTTCTTTTAAACCCTTGGCTGAGTTGAGACTCACTCCTCAACACAGAACCCCTCTGGAATTTACTGCCACTTCACCATACAGCAAATCAGGGCTCTGGGGCTGTACCACTGGTGGTCCATGCTGGACCATGGCCTGCCAGCTTCCATTCCAGACCATGCTCTGCGTTCCCTCATGGCACCCATGTCCCCAAAAGCCCAGTCCACACAGCCCAACAAAGCCACACAGCTCCCAGCCATCACATCCTCCCTCTGGAGGACACGACCAGATCACAGATAAAGTTTACCGGCATTCTTGCTCCAATAACTTTTCCCATCACACTTTTTTTCCCCAGTTATTATTTTTTCAGCCCCCTCCCATCCCCCCCACTCCTTATTTTATTTTAGGCGCCTCTGAGAGTTCAACTGTCGCCTGAGGCTTCAAACTAATTTTCTCTTCAGAAATGATTGCAGAAAGCCGCATGCATAATAAATCCCGTTATTGCTCTTGTTATTAAAATAGGTTGTTAGGGATGTGGACTTGGAGGCCTTTTTGTCTGATGACAGCAGTTCTTCTTAGCTCGGTGCTTATGGCTTATTGACTAAGGTTCAAAAAAAAAAAAAAGAATAAGAAACGAAAATCAAAAAGAGAAGGAGCTGCAGCTGCTGTTTAATAGTGAGAAAGTTGGGATGATTTGAGGCGGTTCTTTTAATCATGTCCATGGGCCCTGTTCAAAAGACAGTGAACTTCCAGCACCTCTGAGGCTGTGCCGAGGGCCCACGGAGAGTGTCTGTGGCAAGCTCTTCTGTGGAGCAATGATTAATTAATACTTCTTTGACATGATTTATTTGAATGATTAATTAATATCCTGTGACAGCCAGGACTGAAAACCCTCACCATGCTGGGCAACCAGCAAGTCACAGTGAGAACCAGAGACTCCAGTGAAGAGTCTGAAGGGATGAACAGGCTGAGGGACTGCAAGAGAAAATGAACTCCTTTTTCAGATGAGGAGCTGACATGCAAGACAACACTGACTTGATCAAGGACACTCAAAAACTCAGTGTCAGGGCCACTAACTGAAGAAACACTTGTAAGTTCCTGCATGGCATGTTGACCATCATCTTGCTTTTCCTCACCTTCTTCCAGCAAATCACACATTTATCCAGCAACCTGGAAGCTTTAGCAAACCAGAGCAGAGCCCCTTTAAAAAGAAATCTGGTTAAAGCAACAAAACTCCTGTGAAAATATATTCTTAAAACAATAAAAGATTTTCAAGCAGGTTTGATAAAGGAAAGTACACTACCCAATCATTAAATGGAAACATTTTCTGGTTACCACATGAAAATATGCTTCATAAATCACTGTTGCCCTGTGAAACAAAAATCTAATCATAGATGAGGCCGTGCACTTAGCAAGTTTCTTATGCATGGAAACTATGAAGCAGGGTGTGTTCCTACCGAGGGAAACCAAACATGTCACATCCATAGAGGATCCTGTGCCAGGACTGGCAGAAGTCTCATAGGGAAACTTCTTGCTGGAGGCATGGGCAGCAGGGTGGGTGTACACCCTGCCTGCACAGGAGCACTTCCAGTGCTGACCTGGAAAACACAGGGCACTACTCTGAGCCATTTCCTCTGCAGGAGCCACTGGCACAGGATGAACTGAGGGGACATGTCCAACAGCCTCCCTGACAGTTTGGTGTCTGCCTGGCACTGGCTCCCAAAAGGAGGACAGTGCTTCACTGTCAGTACTGACTCTGACATCTCCCCTTTAATATACATATAGCTGATGTTACGCAGTGGTTGAAAATTAATGATTATTTTAGCATCAAAGAAATATGGGTGGTTTAAATAATTTTTTTGTGCCCAGGGTCAGGATCGCTTTTATACAGTAGCATCCCAAAGAGGAACGTCTGGAGAATTCGTTGGCAAAATTGATACCATGGTATTCCAGGCCTTGGTCCTAATTTCAAGTACTGGGAGATACCCATTCAATCAGTGAGTTCAGCCTCTGCAGCACATAATTCCACAGTCAATACAGAGAGCAAGCTCAGGCATAAGATAGGTATTAGTTCACATGACAGATTTATCCTTGGAACAACTGTATCAGGTCCTTTGGTTCTGAGACATGCAAGCTCAAGGCAATGGGGATGTACCATCTCATTTCTGGTGCAAATGGGCAAAGATTTTGCTGGGGACTTCAGTGCAGATGGGACTTGGCCAGCTCTCTTCAAGAACCATGTCACTGTCTGGGTTAAGCTAAAAATAGGTGCTACAAACTAATAAGACAACTGGAAGGAACAACAGAGAAGCAGCAAAATTGTTAAATCTAGGAAACACTATTACCCAGAGGAGAAATATGGTCACTCAAAAGCTGTCAAGACTAGCTAAATTCAAAGACTCCTGTAGAAAATATGGAGTCCATTAGAGAAAATACAGACCCAGTTGCATATTTAGCAGGTTGAGAGCCCCAATTCACAATTCTAGATCAATTAATTTAAGGTATCCAATTTGCGTGTGGAAGCTGACACTAGTTGTGAGTAAATGAAGTTGGACATTTATACTTGAAATGCCCAGATTGAAAACAACATGCTCAGCTTCAGTAAGGAGAAAGAAATTCATGCAGAATTTCCTTGCCCATGTTCCATCTCTAGGTGGATTTTAAAGAATGCAATTCATGCCCCAGCAATTCAGAAGCAATTACAGAAATGGAAAATGACCAAGTCATTCTCAGGTATTCATAGAAAATTGGCATCTCCTGAATATTGAATTGTACTAAGTCCCAGCTTTCTATAAATACAGAAGATCAATAATTATCAGGGAAATGCTTTGCTAACGTCTCAAAGTTGGCAGGACTGAAATAAGAAATGCCATTTACGTTCTACTGCCTGAAAGAGAGAAATAGTCTTTCCCGTTCTCTTGATGAATACAGCACTTGGCCTCGTGATGAGGAATAATTATGGGCTGCTCCATTTGCACACTCAGAAAAGGAGGGAATGAACAAATGTTGGCTACAGCTGACTCATTCTCCATGATGAACATTACAGAATCCCCAGCCACTGGGGTCTGCAGAGCTGCCCCACCACACATCTTCCTGGGGAGATGGTCTGCTAAGAACAACTGCTATTGAGAACTAGTCAGAGAGTCATTGAATAACAGAAGTGTTTATTGCTAATTATCCAAAGGTCTTGAGGCACTTTCCAAAGCAGATACCATCACCAGCCTTGTTGTATAGGGAAAGAACTCACTGAAGCTTTTAGGAGCAGGGTAGAACGTGTTGATGTCTCTGGACTCTGAGCATGAGACTCCTGCCTGTTTACTTTCTTTGCTTCTTTCCTGCACCTTTCCCTCCTGGGAGTACTGCAGAGGCAGCTGTGCAGTCCAAGGAGTGCAAGTTGTCCCTTCCCAAACTCCAACATCTTAGAGTTTTCTTCACTGCAGCAGACTTCAGAGTTTGGGAGAATAAAGGCAGAAGGGAATAAATAAGCTAGAAAACATATCATCATCATTACAAACATAAAAAGCTACAAATCTGTCACACTGCAGAAACTCTCACTTCATTGTTACTGTGATTTATTGGGGAGCTAATTTTAAACAAGTTTTCTTCTCCAAAACCACAACACAAAAACAAACTGAATAAGCAAGCCAGAGGACAGAAGCTAGTCGCTACCGGACAATTTAAGCAATAATCTCATTTGCTTTGTAGTATAAAAAGCAATAAAGGGCTGTTTACTGAGTGAATAAACACTGAATGAATCACAAAAAGCTCTTTATTGCGATTATACTCCAAGGCAGAGGAGATTATTGTTATTACACAAGAAGGCACAATGTGAAAATTTAACTCAATGCGCCAGATTTTCAGACCGTTTCAGTCGTACAATTGTGTTCGGGGAGTACATTGTGTCTAATCTTAGCAGGCTGTTTTGACAATTCTGCATGCAAATCAGGTGGTGGGGTACAAATGCATTTAATTAACTATTTACAGCCAATTTATGCAAGCCTGGTGGCTGGACACGTGTTTTGCACAAGCAATGGCATGTGAACTGGTTTGAGAATCAGTTGCCCTGTGTGATATGTTCATCCCTGCAGAGGATCCATGGATGTTCTGCAGCCTCCTACACGTTCAGCCTCAAGGTGCACAATGTCTCCTCCTCACAGGGCAAACCTGCACAGCTTCCATGCAAAGCTAGTTTCAAGGAGGTGGACAAGGGGAGTGTAAGCTGTAAGAAGAACTCTGATAAGTAGAGCATCTTTCCCTTCTTTTCCCTTCATGTGTTTTTAACATGTTTATTTTTCTCTAGACAGGCAGTTTTGATGTACAGTCCTGACAATGTGGCTGTGCTGAGAAAAGTAAAGTCAGTTCATGTTGATTTTTTTTTTTCCCCCTGTGAAGGTTTCCTATGATCCTGTCAGATTATTAAAAATGGAAGGAGCTCTGAAAATCTGACCTTTGTCAGAAATAAACTCTGTGCAGTTCAGGTGTGCAGGGCTTGGTGCTGCAGGAGCCACCAGCCTTTGAACGTGTGTGTGTCAGGTGTGTGTTCACACCACTGCTCTGCCTCCTGCCCAGGGATGTTGCTCAATCTCTTGATATGTCCCCATGTCTTCTGGTGCACTAATCTCCTCTCAGATGACACAATGGACATCACCTCCTCCAAGTAATTACCTGCCTTTGGGTGTTGGGCTTTGCTAATTCTCCACTGGAGGCCTTTGTGTCCTCATCCTACAGAAGCATTTGGTGAGATGTGATCTTTCACCACTGCCTTGTCTTCCTGCAAAACCTGCTGCATTGTCAAAGGCACTGGCATCTGCACTGGGAAATGGCAGGAGAAGGTGCTCCCAGGTACCAAAGATGCTCACAATTAGAGAAGCTTTTCCTGCTGTGATTTTTCCGGATTAAAAGCTTGTATAGCTCATGCACAGAGCTGGATTGTTAACACTTGCTCACCGGCTAGTTTTGTTGAGTGAGAAAAATGAATTAAACCCTGATGATATGATGACTTAAAACTTTGTTCTTCTTTGTTCTCCTTTCCTGTAGTTGGGAAGCTGCTGTGAACCATCTCCAGTGTGGCCTGACTGGCATGAGAACCAGTTAGGTAGATATTTGAATTGGTCTTTTTTTTTTTTTTTCCTCTTGGTTTCCATTTATAAGGTGCTCTGGTTTTTGTGACTGACTGTAACCATTCACGGGCATACAAGACAACCCAAGTAATGCAAGGGCCTTTCTGTTATATATTCATTAGAACAAAAAAGAAAAACCCTATAGCAGAAATAATTTAGTTTGCTAGAGAGGAAACACGGTTAAAACAACCGGCTGGAACTCCCTTTAAAAATATGCATAGAAAGGTCATTACAGATTTTTTGTTTGTTTTTAATTGCTTTTGGTTTTTGCTTCCCCCTCCTCCCTACCTCCCATTTGGAATGCTTCAGCCACACAAGGAGGGAATAGAAACAACATAATGTGATATTGGCAATCAGTCTCATCAGACAATAATAATCAAATCCAACTGCTTGCATGCATCAAAAAAGCCTCACATTTTTTTCCAGAATTGTAGGTCTGCTCCGTATATTTGGTCTGATTTCTGAACTATCCAGTAAGCAAGGAACGAGCTAAACTTGCAAGAGTAATTTGGAGCAAATAGTTCAAATTCGCTCTGGTGTTTGTCCAGTTTAAGGGGCAATTAAGTAGATCCCAGGAATTTGGGTTCTATTTATTTTTAATGAAACTTAAACAGCCTCCTCATGAGACCCTTTGTGAAGCTCACATCAGTTAGTTCAGTGCTAAAAGCACAGGGAACAGGCACTGTAGAAAGAGCCTTAGTGCTGGTATTTGAAATTATGGCCTTTTGGGTCTATTGGATCTATTTAAAGCCAAACTTCCAATGTGGAAAAGAGTCATCAATTTGGACCACTCAGGTAAAGAGGAGGCATGTAGTAGGTTTTGTCATCAGCATTTTCTCACCTATCTTATAACCAATATAAGAAAAAAGCAAGTGCTGTAATTGCCAACAAGAGCAAATGATGGCTAAAGCAAATCAACAAAAGGAACAAGAAAATTTAGAATATTATGGAAAGTGTATATGGAAAAATAACACCACAGTCTTTAAAAATATCAATTGCCTGAGCTCAAAGTAATGGATTTATTTTTTAAATTGCTAAATAAACATGAGACAGGAATGGAGGGGGCTGCCATGGATGAGAATAGAAAGTATTTTGTTGCTGATAGTTCTAAATCTCCTTTGAAGGTTTATTTTGTGAAGGCCAAAGCTTTCAAGATCCTGAATTCAATTCCTTTGGGCTTCTGGCCTCTGTAAACACTTTCATGGACTACCAGTGCAGAGAGAGGAGCTCTGGCCATGGAGAACAAAGCCTTCATGTTCAAGACACGATTTCTCTGAGTAAGATGTGGTTTTGGCTGTTCTGTTGAAACCACTTACACCTGGTTTACTTCAGCAGTGCTGGGCAGGATATGGTAAAAGACCTGGAGTGTTAGGACCAAACATACCAGATGTTCCTCCATGTACATTCCCTGTCACAGAGAAACTCCCAGCAACAGCCCTTTTCCCTTTTTCATTCCCTTGACCACAATTCAATAATCTAAACAAAACATTATTTTTGAAGTATATATATTTTTTTCTTCCTGTTCTGACTCTCATTACCTTTCTGGCCAAGTTAAATTTAACTTTAATCCTCCTTGGCAGCAAGGTTCCTATGTTAGCACCTTCAGTGTATGATAACTCCTGGTATATTTTTGCTTTCAGACCAAGAGTTCTCTTCTGACAAAAGTCAGGGATGAGCATTGGCCTCTCTGCTTTCCAGTGGTGATATGTAGGTGTGACAACCCTTCCAGGAAGGTCATCACAATTAGGGTCTTGCTTGTATGTGCTCCCACCAGGACCTATGATCGTGGATAAAGGCAGTGATGCACAGGGGAGGAAGGACTTGCATTACTGAATAAAACCTTGTCAGGTCAGGAAGGGAAAAAAGCTAACATTCCCAGTGGATCTATTTAAGGTTTCATGCTAGTATCTCCTGAGAGAGGACTCTAGGAATATCAGGCTTACAAATCCTCAAAATGTTCAATAAATCTCCTGTAGTAGGTACAAACCAGTCTGTTTTCAAGACACAAGGAGAAGTAAAACCTCCAAACCTGACTGAAGTTTTCTTCTAGATCAAAAAATGATAAGCCATGAAAAACAGATGGAAAAAAATCCATTAAAAGATCACACACACTTGTCAGAGCCAGTGTAGAAGCACCACCTCCAAAATACTTCTTTCCACCTCTTCCCCAGACCAGCAGAGAAGCTACTTCACCTTTCAAAGTGTTATAACCCAAACGATCACAGCTACACAGAGATAGTGAATATGGTTGTTAAGATTGAAGATGTGACCTGCAGGACAATGATGTTTCTTCTGCCAAAAGGAGCAGCATGGAGGTGTAGAACTGTCCATGGAGTTTTAGTCCTCCAGGAAACAATGGCAACAGCTTGCACTGAAGTTGCCAAGGCTTATTCTGATGTCCACCTTCCTACTCAGAAGAACATGAGTGGATTGCTGCTGTACACTTCAAGGTTTATTTTTCTCCTTTTATTTATTTATTTTTTTAAATCTTTTTCCCTGGCACCAAATTCTACATCACCTTAAAATCTGAATAATCTAAGGTAGCTGAAACTTGTTGAAGTCGTATTTAAATGGAGAAAGAAACTGAACTGAAATAGTGCCAATATTTCCTGCTCTTCACTTTTTCTGATTTGTCCACCTCTTCAGTGCACATTGGGCCCCCCAGGTTAGGATTGTGCAACACCTGACATTTCCCTGGGGGTCTGTAGATGCTACTCTAATACAAGCAATACCTGACAGTGTTTAAATGCTGACATCTGGAGTTCACTTGTTGAGAATTTTATAAGGAGAAAAAAAAAAGCTCACTTTATATGTAATTTTACATGTCACAGCTTTGTTTTTCATTCCCAAATATCATCCTTTTCCCTCAATTAGTCAGCCTTCTGTTGCGTGAAGTGATTGTCATCTTACGAATGTTGTAATTGCTTTTTTCAAGATCAAAACCAGGTATAGGACTAAAAAAAAAAACAAACCAAACCAATCAGCTAATGGGGCAAATGCCGCATTTATAGCACACAGAGCTTTGCTTAACTTCAGAGGTAGTGGGAGTGGACTGGCTTGAAAGGAACAGACTGTGCTCCTTAGCAAACTGTTTTTGTAGAAAAATATTTAGGCCCTGATTTGTGATTTAAATAGTAAAACTCTTACATCTATACAGCTTTATCACAAGTGATTTCAAAGGCCTTCACAGCACAAGCAGAAACTATTCTACTCAGTCCTGAAGAGCAGCCAGCCCTGGGGTGAAGTGGCAGGGCTATTTAAAAGTGATTTACAACATGAGGTTAAGAGGAGCATTTGATGCAAATGAACTCACTGGATGATTTCTGATGGCTAACATGCCATTAGCCTTCCTTATGTCAAGCCAACATCTTGGGCTTCTGTGAAAACCACCATGATTTTCTTAATAAACGAAAAATATAAAAGCTCAAAGGACTTATCCAGGTGGAGCTGGAAGGGAGGAACTAAATTTGTTCATGAGGTGCTCTCCAGATGAAATTTTACTTACAAAAGAAAGCAGTTAAAAAAAACAACAAACCTGTCTGGGTGGAACCTGGCAGAAGTGCCTAGACGGGGGACTTTCCCTGCTGCCCTGCACTAACTTGTCCCATTAATCCTTCTAATTTCGCGTATTCATTTTTACACAGCTTAGCTTGTTCGCTGCATGCCAGTACAAATCATGTTCTGCTCCCTCTCCTCTCATCATGCTCCTCTCTCTGACAGGGCCTGGCTGATGTTGCAGTAACTCATGTGCTCTGTCAGCTGGGCCACCGGGATGCAAATCTCTTCTTGTCCCCTTGGGGTGCCATCGATACTTTATTAAGAATTTGCATCCCTCTTTATCCACTGAAGTGATGGACTAACTGCATTCTCCTTCTCTAGTGGTCTCAGAGGACAATAAATAAATAGATACTCCCTAAAAATATGTAAATAATGACTGAAGAAGAATCAACTCATAACTTATCTAGGTTTGCTTAAAATTCAAATTTGTTTTAAAAAATGTATGTTTCAAGTATGATTCCCTCCTTTTTTTCCTGAAGCCATTTCATAAAATAAGTTAGTGGTACATAACTGAGATTCATTTGCACTGAGTATCCCAAACTCTGCCTCGAAAGCCAGCACATCCACCCATCAGGTTTTGTAAATATAATCTCTAAATGATATTCAAGTCAGGACCTGATCTGGATGTCATAAGTCCTCCCTTCTGTGGGGGATTCTTGGACCTGCCATTTAGTTTGGGGGCCAAGTTCTAACAAACACCTGAAGATTCACCAAAGCTTTAATGCCCACTGTTTAAGTTCACCCAAACCTATGCTGATCCCCTTAGGCTGGGAATGCTCAGTTTGTGCTTAATCTGAAATATGGGCAGTGAAGGCCTTAGAGAAGCTTCTCAGTCTGTGCAAAGCTAAACAAATACTTTACTATTCTCCTGAAAACACAGAAGAGCATTTTTCTGAAGCCATAGCAGTACCCTGAGTCGCTGGTGCACACATGCTGCAGCACAGCTGGTCATCCACTGGATTTCTCCAAAGCCCTCTTAGTATTTTGAGGATAAAAATCAGATGCTGCTCTCTGAAGGAGCAGCTCCTCCATATTTTATGTTTCCCCTGCCTAAACCCAGGGCCCCATGCACTATATATGGCACATCTTACATCTTCATCAAGTACAGAATTATTCATTTCCTCGTGGCCTTTTCAATAGGCTCATCAGGACGGCATCCAAATGCTTCTGAAATACCCATGGATGTTTCCTCAGAGCAGTCTGATGAGGATGGGGAAAGATGAGGACCTCAAGGAGGAAAACTAGGATAAGTCACTGAGGCCCTGAGGGATGAAGACTAGGATAAGTCATTGTGAGTTTGATTGTGTCCAAGATGAGATAATGGAGATAAGTTGTTGTCAGAGCTGAAGCAAGTGGCACTTCTTAGCTCAAGGCTCTGCTCCAACACCTCCAGGCGGGTGAGGGACCAGCACCCCTGTGACACAGAGCACAGCAAACCCCTTAGACCTGCACAAAACCAGCTCCATGGCAGAGGCTGGTCCAGGAGTGCATCCTCCTCTGGGAGAGCTACTTTCTACCTCCTGCAGTTCACAGGTTTATTCACTCAGGGCTTTGCGACCTTATCAAGGACAGGAACCTGGGGCTCTGTGGCTTGGTCCTCCCAGCTCTCTGGTAATATTTTTGGCTGCAGCCCACTCACTGGGCTCTGAGGGGATGTGGCTTTGCTCCACCCAGAGCTTCTCTACTATTGGCTCTCTTTATTCTTGTGGAAGGTACTCTTTCTCAGACTTGGCTGTAATTGTTCTCCACCCCCCAGTTTCCCTAAAAATATTCCTAGGTCCATATTCCTAGGCCCACATTCTTCAAGCAGCTGCTATTTCTATAAAAATAATCACGGTCTTCACCAACAGAGTTCACCCTGCTTATCAGTCTTACCTTGCCTCACTCCCTCTTCATCCTTCAAGACAGGAAGGCTTAGAATAAGAAAGGTTTGTTTAGCAAGCTAAACTCCAAGAGCACTTTAAACAGAAGGCTATGAATAAACAGAAGACAAAGCACAGGCATTCAGCATTGCAGTTGGATCACTCTCTAATTGCCTTGTCTTTGTCTAGAATTCAGCAAGTCTTGCCCTGCACATCAGAGTGCACAAGGCAGTGTTGGAGAGATTAATGCAAATACTCAGCTTGAAACCTGGTGTTTCATGATCCCCTGACACATGCCTACGGGGGTGAAGGCTGTCCCATTTCCTCACATCATATTTTAAGCAAATGTTTCCTCTCCATCTGCAATCTTCTGGCTTTGTAGAGCTTGTTGTCAGCACCCCACCTCACAGACACCCGAAGTTACACACACCATATTTCAGGGCCCAGTTTGACCCATTTCATTTCCTACTGAATGTCATGAGTACAGTGACCATAGATCTGAGCTCCACACTGCTCAAGGCTCCAGTGCTGTGCCCCATCAAGGACTCATGTCCCAGCTTTCCCAACTGATAAGAAGGAGTGTTGCCAGTAGGTCACTAGTCCTTCCACACCCACAGGCCACACATGCTGCACCTTCCAGCACCTTCCCCCTGGGCTGATTCTGGCACTTCACACTCTCATGAACTTTGTTCTTTTTGTAGCCAGAGCCTGGAGCTTGAATATTCACCATGCATCTTTCCCACTTCCTTCAGAATCCCCTTCTCAGTTGCAACTGCACCTCCCCTACACCATCTCTTTTATTTGTACATGAGTATGCATCAGACACAACACCTTAACACTCTTGATTAGCCTCTTCCTAATTATCCTTACCACAGCATCCATGCACCAGTAAAGTAGGAGCAACAATGGATGTAAATACACAGGGTTCAACTTTTACCCTTGTAATTCTTATCTCAGTTTCTCCAGGCCGTATTCTCTTTGAAGAGTAAAATACTCTCTTCTCAGTCTCAGTTCTGATACTCTTACTCAAAACAGAGCAGTATCACTTTTCTTTTAATTAACAGTAGTTCCCTCAATCACTTTCCCATCTTCATAATGGAATGCAGAGCTTCAATTCTGGACAGGTTTAATGCAACCTCCCTAGGATCCCAAAAACCACAGTTCTTTTGGAAAAAATCAGAAGAACTTGAGACATTAAGGAACAGGTTTGACAACTCTTGGATGATTGAGCCAATCCTGCCTTGAGTCACAGAGAACTAGATGACATCTTAAAGCCTCTACCACCCCATTGTATTATAAGTTTTATATTACCCAAGTAAAGATGATCAGAGAACATATTTTCCATTGACATTTCCCAGCTTTTGAGCATTTGCAATCTTAAGAATGTTCTTTTAAGGGAAGATTATTGCACATATGGGCACCCTTAAAGCAATAAAGGGAAGATAAAGTTGTTTGAACACTGTCCTACAATCATTCCATTGGTGACAGGTTTGTACTAGATGCTGTCAGCCACTGCTTGGAACAAAATGAGAATCACATAGTCTCTGGACGTTGAGTAACCCCACAGGCCAACAACTACACCCTGTTACCCACACCCTGCACCTCGGCAGCGAAGCAGTTAACAAAACATTTTTGTTCATGTGAAAATACAAAGCAGCTGCTTAGTTCCACACTTGGCAGAAGACAGCAGCCCCCTCTGCACTCCTTGTCTTCTGCTGCTCTTGGATCATTGCAGACCTAACCAGCTGTTGCATTCCACATGCCAGTTACACCAGTCCGGGAAAGCAAGAGCAGGGATAGCTTTATGGCTGTACAGAAAGGAATGAGAATAATACACTGCTGAACCAGAAAGGACAATATTTATATAATAAACATTTTCAGGAACATAATGATTCCTTTGCCATCAAAATTTTGGACTGGTTAATTATGCACACACGAAAAGTGCACCTAATTCACACGCTCAGAGGCAGTTAATGTGTTCCCAAAGTGGCTGTGCACTGCAGATCTGGCCATCCGCACAGCCCTCCCTGCACAAGTCCTCACAAAATAGGGTGGGCAAATGCACAAGCACTTCTGAAAATACAGTTGCGTGTATGAAATGCCTCATTTTTTATGTCTGTGGATATGCAACTTGGGTGATTTTGCTTCCAAGTTTAAAAATAACATGTTAAATCAAGCATTGAGGGTTTATTGCAAAAAAAGTTCCTCTTAGTTCTGTGATGGAGAGGGTGTTCAGGTGTGAACTACAGTTTAGTCTTGAGATATGGTGAACACAGTCACAGGTATCAGCTGCAGACTGAGATTCCGAGTCAGAACCTGTCTGTTCCTTCAGATGTGGCTCGAGTTTACTGAGTTCTCTTTCTGATTCAAATGTAGAATAAAAATCTCTGTGAGTCAAAACAGGCTTAGCATGAAAGCTTTCCTGATGCTGAGTCTCGAGAAGTAGATTTATGTTCAACTTCTTGGATCTCCAGCTTGTAGCAATGTTTGCCAGTAGTGCAAGTCCTCAGTGGACACCACACAGATTCCCAAACTTATTTTTTAAATGCAAACTAAAATCTTTTAAAAAGAGGAAATACAGCCAAATGTAAAACCAACATCAAATGGCATCCAAGCAAATGGTACTTGAAAGAGAAGTGAAAAGATTTTCTTATACTCGAGACTTGAAATTTCTGAATCACTTATCTCAACAGATTTTTGTTTTAAAAGAAGCTATCTCAAACATTTTCCTCTTGCCATAATAACTTTAAATTATACATACCATAATGATATCAGGTCAATAGAGATATCTAAAGATTTAGAACTTTGCTATTTCAGAATTGGAGTATTTCCTATCTAAAGAAAACACTATTCCAATTTCAAATTAGAAAGTCACCTTTAAATGAGAAACATAACTTTCTTTATGAACATGTTTAAAGTCCTCGTTCAGTATTTTCTTCCAGAATTCCTGAATATTCATCAAAGCCAACCTTTGTCAGAGAACTGGGTAGATTTCACTGAAGAAGCAATCATGTAATAAAACAAAGTCCTTGAGCAACAGCAAAATGCTTTATTAAAATAAAGAAGCCTTTTCTTTCCTGTACAGCTCAGAAGGTGAGCTCAGTGAACATAATGAAGTATGGTGCATGGTCGTCTACTCTGGTTAAGTTGTTATATCCTATAATGCAGAGAGGTTGGAAACTTGACTTGCCTTCCAAACAGCTTTCTTAGCCCCTTCCTTCCCCACCCAGCCCAGGACACAGAGTGACCTCAACAGTAATATCACTACAGGATATCTGCAGCTCTGCTGTTCCTGGCAGTAGGACTGACTGGGATGCTGGAGCTGTTCCTGGGGGATGTTCCATTTGGGCAGGATTAGATCATTGCAATGAGCGCTGGGTACTCAAGGGATGCTCACCTGTGAGCTGTTGCTTGTGGGATGTAGGACAATGGCTTATTAGGTCAGGCATCCCGCCTCCAACAGAGCACTTATCTTCATGATGGAGTGAATTGCTATTGTTAGCTAGTGGTGTGTGGGATTTTTGTTAATGGCATTACTGACAGAGTTAGCAATGCAATGATGGAGCCAGGCTGTTCAGTAATTACTTATAAAATGCTTTTGGTATCCAAGTCTGCCTGTGAATGCAGAAATTTGGGTCTCCCCTCTCACAGTTCACGCCAGACCAGATTTAGATTGGATATTAAGGTTGTCCAGCACTGGAAAAGGCTGCCCAGGGCGGTCTCCGTCCCTGAAGGATTTAAAAGATGTGTGGATGTGGAATTTGGGAACATGGTTTAGTGGTGGCCTTGGCAGTGTGGGGAGACTGGTTGGACTCAATGATCTCAGAGCTCTTTTCCAACCTAAATGATTCTATGGTTCTGTGAACTGCCCTGAACTCACTGGCAGTGGGGTCACTTCAGCAAGAGTTCCTCTGAAGGTTATCCCTCCTGCACGGGTTTTCAATATTTCATCTTTTAAAGAACAGTTCTCCTTTTTGAGAGCTACACATCAAGTCCTTAAACTTGGTTGTGCTTCCTGAAATAGAGGAAATAATTAAAAATCCCTGCTCTGTCAAGGCGGATCTCTTCGAAACCTTTGTTTTACAGTTTGCCTGAACACCAGGAGAGCACAGAATTCTTCACAGCTATTTTACAATGCTGGTTTTTCTATGTAAGTAACCTGCACATTCACTGGAACTGGGACTGGAACGTAGCTTTCCTTTACCCAAGGCTAGTGGTTATCCCAGAATTGTTCCTCCTTGACACTAGAAACCTTCCCCTTTATTCCACAAAACTTGTTTCAAAGAATTGTCATTTCCTAACCAAAAGACTTTTAATGACAAAATTCCTGAACAGCTCTAATTATACCCTAGGGCTCAGTCTGAGGGATAATATTGTTACCCTCTGTAAAATAGCCATCCAGCATTCCATTATGTGTCCCTCATCCTCAGGAACCTGAAGGGAGGAGCATTGGTAAGAAGCACAGAATACTGGGGGACTGCTGGGTGAGTCCATGCAGCTTCTTCAGCTACCCTGGATAAATGAAACCCTACACAATTGCTCTGGGATCAAAGATGGATAGAAAAATTGTACAAAAGCAACTGTGCACACAGTGGGAAAACAGACAGACAAAGGATGTCCCCACCCTATCTGCCCAGGCCAAGCTGAAGGGAGGTGAACATCAGCCTCCTGCTGAAGGCAGCAGCTCCTGGGGCTCAGGCTCCAAGTGCTCCCCAGCACCGGGGCTGTGCGAGGGGCTGTGCGTGGGCAGCGATTCCTTGGCACATCCTCCAGCTCTCCCATCAATTTTTAAAGCACATCCTCCAGTTTTGGAGCTAACTTCCTAATGAGGATAATTATTATTATTACATGCACATTATACACACACACACCCACACACACACATATATATATATATGNNNNATATGTATATATATATATAACCCCCAGATCCCCGTGAGGTTTCTTCACATTGTCCCAGAAAGAAAACATTTTCATGGTGTGGGCTGTGATTGGGAACACATGGACCCGCCGCACCCCACTCTGGTACTAATTACAAGGGGAGCAGAGCCCAGTGCAGAGGTTTCTTTAATTCCGTGGGTTTGGAGACTCAGCAGTCGAGTTACCTGAAGAGGCTGGAACGTCTCTGGGGTACAATCAGTCATGCAGCGTTTGGGTTAGGCCAGGGTGGGGAGACACGGATAATATATACACGCTGGCAGCACTGTGCAGCCACCCAACTGGGGAGAAAGGAATTTCTCTTAATTAATGGCGTGATGTATGACACGTTAGCAACACAAACTCTTTAATAAACCCCGATGCTTCCTTTTACAGTTCACACAAGATGAAAGCTCACTGGGATACCTGCAGGAACGGGGTATTCAGAAATGCTGGCAGAGCATCTTGTGGTGAGGGAGCTTTAATAGCTGCACATGGAGCTTTTGATTCTGGAGTTGATTTTAGACAAAGCTGCCTCAGAGCAAAGGAAGCAAGTTTCACTTTCAACCTTGCCCAAGGCTGCTACCCAGAGATGAAGATACCAGTGAAGAAGACTGAAATCTTAATTTAATTAACTAGAATTCCCAATAGGACAAGCTTGGGAGGTTTGGTTCTGAGAATATTTACCTGAATCTGAGCTAAACTATTGGCTTTCCAAATTCTAGTTCAAGTTTTTGTTGGGCACAGGACTGAGACACAGACTAGACGTAAAGCTCAGATTCACTCAGATTTGCCCAAAGTATGAAAGTACTCAGATTTTCAAAATACATGTTTACATTTAGAATAAATTTGGCCTTTTCCCACACTAAAAGCTATTTATTTAAACCTCTCATTTTGGTCATGTCTTTTCTGTCTTATATTTCTTATACTGCTAGGTCAAAAAGTGAGTAAATAGGTCAAGTGTTTCATAGAAAATGGAATACAGAGGCAAAAATGGAATATGTGGCTAGGGCTTGGACTCCAGAGCTCTAAATTAAGCATATTAGCAAAGACTGCTATGAATTACTATTTATTCTTATGCTCTTTGATGGTCTTTGCCTCCTTGAAGACCAGTTTTTGGTTTCAACCAAGAAAGGGTAGGAAAAGGAAATGTCCCAGCTCTTGGCAGCTGTGGAGATCCCTCAGCTGAGATCCTGGAAGCACAAAAACCTCAGAGAGTTGGGGACAATAAAAACAAAACATGAAGAAATAAAATCAGGGCCCACAAAATTCCACAAAAACACCAGGCATGACCCTTGTGGCTCTGAGAAGGGACACAGACCCCAGGCTGCAGATGTGACAGGAAATTTCAAACTCGCCTAATCACAAAAACAATTTTAAAAGCATTTTCAGAACTCTTCTGTAAGAAACTCAAAGCATCTTGTGTCACAACATTTAAAAAGGAATGACTCATGTTTGACCTGAGAGCAGGACCAGGCTGTTGTGTGACACTGTAACTGACCAGCTCCACATCCATGAGATCTGTGCAGGGCAAACTGCAAGAAAGACTCCAGAGAGCAAACACAGAACATCAGCCTTTTCTCTGCATCACACATCACACACCACAATCACTTTGCCTTTCTTCCATGGCTCTCTCCATAAAGGTGAGAAAGAACAAAGCTCTCCAATGAGTAAAAAAAATTGCAGTCCCCAAAAGGAAAGGAAACAAGAAGGATCTTGCTCCAGACTTGCTGCTTCATTCTGGTATAAAACTTTTTTTCTTTTCCTTCCTTTTTTTTTTTTTCTTTGAGAGAGAGAGCAATTTAGTGTGGCAAATAAAAGCCCAGCTAATTTTTAAATCAGCATGTAGCCAACTCAGCCACCCAGTAGCTCTGTCCTTGGGCAATATTATTGAAGCACACACAATCTATACTAAAGCGATCAGCTTCCCTCAGGCCTGCCAAGGGGATGCGTTAGGCGAGCCCAAAATATGACAGAAGGAAATTTATGTGCAACTTTTACACATAATATCTCATTATGACTCTCCCCAATCTTTCAATTTTAAAAATAAACGGCCTTTGTAATGATTTTACCAGGAGCATGTTGGAAAGGAGATTGAAAAAGAAAAAGGAAAGTGGCTTTGGCTACAGTTATTTCTTTTGCTCTTCTTCTCTCGGGTTTTTCTTTAATTTTCCTGAAGATGTTTCCACTCAATTTAGGAAGAAATGGAATTTCTCCCTCCCTGCCATCACTCTTTTTCTGTTTTGCCCATGTTTTCAAAGAATGGAATGGCTGACATAATGAAGCCTATGTCAATAGCAAAATCATTTTGACCAGTTGGTAAATAATGAAAGTTTCCACTTAACGTACAAGCCAGCTTACCCAGGGGATGAGGGCTTGGTCCCCTCCCAGGCCAGAAAACTGTCATCCCTTGCATGGCACACACAGCTCAAAGCTCTGCCTTGCAATGAGGAAAAAACAGAGTTCAGCTGTGTCCAGAGCCAGATGCTGCTTTGCCACGAAGAACATGCACTTTTGGACACTGGAGAACTGATTGCACAACCATGTCAGCTGCTGTTTGCAGGATCAAGCCCAAAATGGAATGGAAAAAAGGTAGAATAAATAAGTATGCACAAATAAGAGGGGGGAAAGCCCAGTGATGATTGATCTGTAATACACAATAGCCAGAGCTGAGCTCCAGGACTCTGTTTGATAAAGAAAGGGTAATTTTGTTCTCCCCTGAGATGCCAATCCTTGCATGACTTTCTACTGCTTCATTGTGGGTATCAGCAGGAATGATGCTATTCCTACTCCACAGGCCACAGCCTGAGAACCCAGGGGAGGAACATATACCTGAAGTGAGAATCAGTTATGAGCATTTTCGGGAACAACCTCCTCTGAGTGGGGGTAAGGAAAACAAACAAAGCCAAACTCTCACAGCTTCTGCTGGTAGCAGAGTGGGATGTTCTCAGAGTGGAAAGCAGAATCTCTGCCAATGTACACTGACTGGTGGAGAGAGAGTTCCCATTGTGGGCTCATGGGCAAGTGACCATTGTCAGGCAGAGAAAACTGGAGCAAATGTAAAAGTATCCCGATCCGTACAAAAAAAGCTTTCACTGTTACACAGTACTATGTTGTATTTCCTTTGCATCCCAAGCATCATTTTAGGAGAAAACAGTCCTTGTGTTCCCCTCTGGTTCATCTCTTCCCCTTTCTTAAGTCCACACACTGGGACAGGGTCCTGCTTTTAACCATATTTGCTTCTTTCTTTGCTGCTTACTTTTCTCTATGACTACACACTGCTTGGTTCTCATTTGTGATGCACTTGTGAGACCAGGAGTAAAGTTATTAGCACCAAAGATCTGTAAATAACTTCTGGAGAATTCATGATTTTCCTCATGAATCCCACACCCCTCCAGTCCACACAACCCATCAATAGCTGCCCTCGTGGAGTCCATGGGTGATCCCTTCCTGTGGGTGGCTTTCAGCTGCATGTTTGCTCTCAGGGATGAGCTATGAATTATTTGTGTAATTCTGGAGAAACCACAAGAAATATTGAAGCTGGGTACTGAAGTAAATAAGAAGAATGTTTAGTAAATGGCCATGACAAAAATAACTTCAGAAAACACAGACAGTGGAAGAAAATATATACATTTTGGGAAGATGACTGTGTATTTTCGTTGTATTTATGATGTATTAGTTTTACATTTGAAGAGATCATTCAGTTTAGGCAGGAAAACTTCACCTTTTTTACTCTCTTCAAGACAAAGAAAAAAAAAAAAGACAGAGGGCAAAAGGCTGATTCTCAGTAGCTTATTCCATGTTACCAGGACAAAACAACTGGAGGTGAGAACTGAACCAAGACCTCCCTAGGGTGATTTTACACAGCTCTTTTAACCATCCCACCATAGTCTGGGGGGAAAAAAAAAACATAGAAGGAATCTTCCAACAAAGGGATGAAACTGAACATACTGAATTTAGAAATATTTAAAGGTGATTTACCAGTTAATGTTGGTAAGAAGGGGTGAGTTGTTGTAGTAGTTTCACTGCAATATTTGTTTTGCGAGGCAGTAACTGCATGAACTTTGGTACCTTTAGTATTAGACATAAAATGTCATCAGATGAATAGAATTTAGGAGAGGGTGGAAGAAAATCATCAGTTGGGGAGTTGCTGTGGGCATAATGCAGTCAATGAATTCTCTGGACCTCAGTTATTCCCACTGCAAAACAGGTGCAATCCATTAGGTTGGTGAGAATTCATTTTTTCTTAGATGCTGCTTTGAACTTGGCATTTGCCATGGACACGCAATGTATGTGAAGAACGAAAGAATCATAGAATAGTTTGAGTTGGAAGGGACCTCAAAGTTCATGTCATTCCAACCCACCCTGCCATGGGCAGGGACACCTTGCTCTCAGCTCCATCCAGCCTGGCCTTGGACACCTTCAGGGCTGGGAACTTCAGACTGAGCTCACTTTGAACACCCCTGACACAGGCTGGACATGGAACATGTGGCAGTAAAAATCTGAACACTGAGCACCCAGGGAGGAATTCTGAGATTCTGAGACTGCAGTACATATGTAGAGTCAGAGTCATTTAGGTTAGAAAAGACCTTTTAAATCAGTGAGTCACAAGTTTGTGTTATACCATAATTGCTAGTCTTGTAAATCAAACAGCACAACAATTAGCATGTGGCTGTCTTCACACACCTTAACACTCCCTACTTCACTGAATCTTTTATATGAAAAATCTGACTCTGACTTTGAACAGATTTAAAGCAAATTTGCCTCAGATGTTTCCACACTTGCCACATCTCCAAGAATTACCTGCCAATGCTACTGCTCTCACTGAGAAATCTGAGGCTAAAACCCTTGGAGTGAAGGGACCTTTGTTCCACTACTGAATTCTTTGGAAATACAAGGCATTGGACATATCCCAAACCCATTTTTCCATGGGTAAGATCAAGAGTCTTTTCTATTGAGTTGTTATAACTGGATCCACCATTACAGAAGTTGGGCATATCTTTGACATATTTTCTACATGGGGTATGAACATATATTTCTTTCCAAACACATTTATTTCCACAAGAAAACAGTGACTAGAAAACTCAAAATTTAAGAACATTGAAAATGGCAAAAGGCTGGGAGTGAGGACAGGAGAGCAGAGTACACTGTAGCATGGCTATTTCAGCCTCATCTGCTCTTTTGGAGACCTCCTGTCCCAGGCCAGCGTCACACTTTTGCTCCTGGCAGGGTGACCACAGAGGAGAGGACCTGGTCTGAGCACTTGGTCACAGCTACCTAAGGCAGCCAAGAAGTTCAGAGCCTGCCTGTGGTTTCAAATCCCAGAACCCGTAAAGCACAAATACAGGTTTCAAATGCGAGGCTGTGACCTCTCCACTCACCAATAAAACATGCCCAAAGTCATAATAAACAAAACATTACAATTCAGGGTGGCAAGGCATAAACCAGTCATATGTATTTTCTTTCTGGCCACTTAAGCAAATCGTACTCTTTACCAAAAACTACCTCGGTGAACTAAGTTAGCAAAACAATCCTGATTACAACATAGGTTAAAAAAAAATAAGTCAAATAAACTTAACCTAGAGTTTCTCATGGGATGTTTTATGTTCTTGTTGCAGAGTGGAATATAGGCCAGGACAAACACGGAAGGGACAGAAGTGTGATAATATAATGACAACTTTTATTAGCTCGAAGAAGAAAAAAGAATAACAGAACTTTAGATACATCAAAGGTCTTTTTTTCTTCACTTTCAGGATGCAGAAAGGAAAAACCACAGCTTGTATATTCCTGACAATACTCATCTTGTTAGGAGCATGAACTCATGTTGTTGGTTTTTCATGTCTCTGGATAGCCAGTGAGGGAGAGGGAAGGGGAGAAAAAGAGTGGCTTTGTAGGAATTGAAGGAACTGACATCTGGTTATACAACGACACAAATTTCCAGGTCATACTTAACAGCACGAATAATAAACTGCCAAGAGTGGCTGGCTACTTTCAGAGTGACAGTGTGGTAAGCTTGTTAAGCTGTTTTCCCTGGGCTACCGACGGAGCTCCAGCCTACTGCAGTCAGGGAAGGAGCAGAGGCAGAATTTTAGGAAATACTTATGTAGGAAATAAAGATGGGCACCCCCGTCGATCTGGGGCTCTTCACAGAGGGCACAGGATTCAGAGCTGCTGGATGGAAAAGAACCCAAACCAAACAAACCCTAAAAACTGAAGCAAAACAAACAGTGCCCAAGAGGAGATAAACCCCTGGATAAGAGATGTGCTGGCAGTCTGGTATCTGCTGGCTATTATCAGATGAAGCAGAGTTGGTGCAGTGGATTAATGATTTCTTTTCCATCCTCTTACATCTTTTTCAGCCCCTGCCATCATTTATTATAGCATCCTTACTTTGTTACTCAGATTGACAAAAGGGGAATAAAATTTACCCTGCAGGTGTTTTCAGGAGGAAATATCTTTTCCCCAGGAACTAGATACTAGATTTAGTGAATAATAGCTATTTTTCCCAACAGTTCAAGACACTGTAGTAGATGCTTTTTGCCTGGGTATTTCAGATATGCCCACCCATGTCCTAAAAAATACTGGTCTCCTGTGAATATGCATTTTTAAGTGTAGGATATATTTTATAGCAGTAGGCTAGAAAGTGTATTTAAAGGATCTATCACTTAGGTTGACTTTAAAGGATTGCATTTTGACATCTTTGATGCAGACAGACCAAGAAGCTTAAAATGTATTTATCACACAAGAACCAGATTAAATCCATTTTACCCTTTCAAAGTAGATCTCAAACTTCCCTAGCAATAAGGGAATTTTTTTCAATTGACTAAAAAAATAACAAAAATAAAGGGATTAATAGGATTTCTGGAAAGAAGGAGTGGTCTCTAAAGGAAATTTCAGAATACAGGCAAGGGAGATGGAAAGAGGGGCCTTCCCAACACTTTGCTTTCTTGTTAATACCCTCCTATATTCATTAAATGCAAAGCTGATGCCAAATCACTTTTTTATCTTAATGTTAGTATACATATTAAAATATGTATATATTTATTATATATTACATATATTCTATGGCAGCAAAGATGCAAAAAGGGAAAGTATGAGGAGCCTAATGCAGACAGGTATTTAGGAGGCAGCCAGATAAAGGAACAGGAGAGAAATCATCAACTAATCAACTCTATCAGGAGCCAAGGATGGGTTCAGCAAATATTTGAGAGAGGAACAGGGAGAGAGGCCAGCACCATGCAGGGATTGCAGTGGCTGATGGAGAAGCCACAGGCCTTGGTTTGGGCTGCAGCACTGACTTTTGACCCCATGTCTCTGTTAAGCTGCATTTGGTGGAATATGACATTGCATTTTAAATTTTTGTTCCAACAGCATTACTCCGAAACAGAGCGGAATGGTAAAAGAAGGAGAACAAAAATCTGTATTTATACCAGGAGCAGTTTCCATGCTTTCCAAAGAAGTAGGAAGTTCTGGATGAAGTGGAAGGGCTGGGAATATCCCTGTGGGGCAGCCATGGGAGCCTGTACGACTGCACTGCAATCCAGCAGTCATGGGCTTGGGCTCATCTGCCCCACCGAGCTCCAGCACTCCAGGGAAAGCCTTGATGAGTTTTACAAACGGCTGGAGAGAACATGTTCCATCTCCACGGATTGCCTGGAAGCCTGGACCATAGCACAGGTGTTACCCTATTTCCAAGGACCCTGGGGAGGATAATTTTGCTGGTGCTGGGCATGCCCTGGCTGATTCAGAGATACTCAGTACCAGGGTGAGTGCCCAGAGATTGAGAGATAGTGGCCACAGTATGCTGTTACCTGCCAGCACTGGGGAGAGAAACAGAGTGTTGGCCATTGGCTCTATCCCACCCAGTCGCTCCTCTAGCTCTGTAAAAACAACTAGGAGAGGGAAGCATATGGCAAAAAAGCATGCCATATATCCCTTAAAATTGTTTTTCTGCATTTCTACTGGTGTCCTGCTAACCAAGCTATTGTTTCCTGCAGTAGCAAGCTAAAGAAAATTTAAATCTCTTTAGGGTTATTTTTATGGATTATACAGCTTTTAGTTAACAACTGCTCTGCCACAAAGGCCAACATGATTTAGATGTTCTCTTTTGTGTGAGGTTCAACACTGGCACGTGGACACCCTGAGAATGCCAGGTTGCAAAGGACCCCTGATACCCAGTTAACATATAGGCAATTTCACAGGACACAGTCCATAGAGATTTTATATTTCTTTGCCACAGGAAATTTTGAATGATGAATTTTTTTTGAGACAAAGCCTACAGAGTAGGCCAAGCAATATGATGTAAAACTTCAGCTTTACCTAAGTGCACTGAACCTTTATCCAGGCCTAAACTGAAATACTACTCTTTGCAATAAGCATAATGAAAAAAAAAAAGGGGAAACCCATTTTGTTGCCATTTTTGGAAGTGCAGGGGTGGTTTCTACCATAAGAGAGGCCACATGGGTGGCTGCAGTTTACTTGTCTATACATGGCTGCTTAGACAACAGCTGAATTTGGCCTTGATACAGGAAATGGAAAGGAAAGCAAAATACATGAGTGATCTATAGCATTATTTATTGTAGCAGCTTTGGGTCATTCCACAGGTCACATATTTGCTTTACTGGATTAGCAGTGAGCACATGTGTGCATCACACACACAGAGCAAATTCTTGTCTCTTTTGGTCTGTCTTTTTGGCTAGGTGGCAAGAAAACTCCATTTCACCTTTACCACAGCAGAACACTGACAGAAAGCTTTGTCACATCACCTGCCAGCCTCACCCCAAACCCCTGTCCAGCCCTGCTTTAGCCATGTACAGGTGTCCCCTTCATGTCCCAGCATGGTCCCATTAACCTGAGCCACTGCTTCAGCCTCCCCTCCAAGTCACTCGTGTGGAGTCCCAGTCCCAGTCCTGGTTTTCTGGACATCAAAGACAAATTTCTCATTTCTGGAAGGAGTAGTTGCCCTAAATCTCCATCACCGGTGCAGCTCTTCAAGAGCACAGTAATTCTCACCAAATTGAATCTTCTCTGACAATTGGCAGCACATCAGAGACAATTCACAGGCATATTTTTTCCCCTATCCTAACAGGAAATAGGGCTTGTGTTACATTTACAGTGACCTGGAGCTCCAGGAGCAGACTAATATCTCACCTAAACAAAGAGACAGTATTTCTTCTCTGATACAAGCAGATGGGCTGAAAGGGAAGGCTGACTTGGCTGTGGCCTTCCCAGCTCCCAGCAGCAGTGGGAGGCACCAGCAACGTGAAAACCTGTGAACACCAACACAGGGATCCCCAACACAGCCCAGGATGATGGCTCAGAAAGTTTGGAGCTGTGGGTCAGCATTTACATTTGGTCTTTGTTTCTGTTTTTATGAAATGTCCATTGTCTCACCTCCTGTGGACCTCAGCAGGGGTCACTCTCGTGGTGTGAACTGGGGATTTCATTGTTCAACCCATGGTAAGGCAGAGAGGACCCAAACAGCCCCCTCTGCTAAGCCTCTCCACCTCCTTGCAGTCTGCAGCATTTCCCCAGGAGAATCCCACTTGCCTTTTTGGGGACAGGGAGATAATTCTGGGCTTTATTTGTGGTGGATTTGAAAAAGCAAACTCCAAACTGTGTGAAATGACTCTGGGGGACAGTAACTTGCAACAGATGTCACGATTTTTCAGTGTCGGGTTGACGAGAGAGCCCTCAGAAATAATAAACGCCTACATGTGCTTGCAAGACAAATAGTATTCAGATACTATTTTTCTTGGATTTCCCTGCCCTGATACACTACTGTCTGCTCTGCCTGAAGTGATGGCCTGCTCATCCCTTGTAAAAATCAGAGAAAGAAACCCAAGCTGATGGGGAAATCTCCTGATTGCAAAACTCCACTCTATAACTGCATGGAACCAAGCATGCACACAGAAAGCAGAAGTGGAAAAAAGTTTCACACCCATTGACTCCAAATGCCAAAGGCAGCAGAAAATCCTGCAGGTTTCAACAGCTCACCTATCCCAGAAATGGGATGCACCTCTCTGCTGCCCAAAACCCCACTCAGCTTAGCAGCAGTGGCTGTTCTGGTATAAACAGGCTTTGCATCGGATCCTCAGCTTCCCCCAGTGTGCACAGGATCAGGACTCCTAAAGTTCCCATGCCTTTAGGATAACCAAGGAAAGCAGAGTTTAGAGCTGAAGGCAAAATGTCTCCCAATCTCAGATATTTTTTGCTTTCCAAAATACCAAGAAGAGCTAAAAACTCTGCAACTTCTCCCCTGCATGTATGTCTATCCCCTATGGCAAGGAGAGAGTCACATCAAGGCAGAACTCCCCAATAACTGAGAGTGAACACCCATGTGAGGGAATCCCTCTGTGCAACACCTTCCTGAGCTCTGATCCATCCCACAGGATTCCTGTTTGAATCCAGTATAGGAAAAAATACACTTCAGGCTGCTGAGAGCCAGACAAAGTCTGCCTTTCTAGACAAAACCAGAATAGTGGCAGAAGGAGTGAAATCCAAAGTGGGGTAAGTCTGTAGCAGAAAATATTCTCTCAGGGAGCAGCAGAGAGACAGTGTCAGGCGAAGCAGTGATGCTGCTGGAATGACTGGCTTTAAGCTGTTGTGTTGGCTTTTCAGTGAAACCACAAGTCTGTTCATGTTAGGCACAGAACTCTCTCTCCCTGGTTATTTCCAGGAATTGGCCATTGGCAGTTGACAATTAGAAGAGCAGTGTGAGAGCTGTGGCTGGCTGGTCTCCGCAGGTCTGAGGTTCTTGGTTTGCTTTTTTTGCAAGAGAAACAGCTGTTGACCTTCAGTTTTCTGTGTCACTCATTGCCATGGCCTTGGATAGGGGTATTTTAGGATGACCATGTCTGTTTACACCAAGAGTTACAACATAACCCCTACAAATCTCACTGTTAGGTGGACAAGCAATGTGCCAGCCAGCCGTCACTCCTACTTGCATGGATACTCTCTAATCATCCCCTTCTGTACTTCTGTTAGGCCAGGGCTGAATTTGGGAAAGCAACTGAATTTTAACTCCCTGAATCTATTTTGGGGCCCCCAAAACCTCCTGCTGAAGCTCAGTGAAACCCTATGCCAGCCTCAAACAAGTGAGAATTTTCTGTGACTGCATCCTGTGGTTTCAGCTGGTTTTGCAATTAAGTTTGTGTCCTAGTTTCATTCTGAATTTCAGCTGATGCCATGCTCAACTCAGATAAATCAGAACCTTAAAATGAAACTCAACCTTGTGTGAGCATCTTCTCTGAACTAACAGTTGCCCTACACTATTTTTGTTGTTGTTATTCTTTTCCCCATCTCATTTCCAGTCAAGTCAAACTCTCCCCTAGTCAGTCCTCTTTCCTTTATGGCACAAGTGAAAGGAGTTTCCCAGGGTGTTTGGAGGTGGCTACTGGGCCTTTCCTTCCAAATATGCTTTAATCAGTGGCTTTGCTTTCAGCCCTCATGCATTGCTGAAAATATAAATGCAAGGAGCTCTGCTATCCATGGATGGGCATGTGCTGATGGGCCTTGAATACTGGGTTCAGTATCCCCCAAAAACCCATCTGGTGTATGTACAATGGTGACTGCTGCCTGTGCATTAGGAGGAGCTCAGCTGATACAACAGTGTTTGTGCAGCCTGAGAAGCACTTTCTTGCCTTGTTAATAGTCCAGAGCATGAAAAAGCGGGAAAGATAAACAAGCATTAAAATGAAGAGTCGTCAAATGGCTCACATCTTTCAAAGGCTCTAGGGCTTCATATCTTTCCAGGAGTCTGAAGTCGAGAAGCTGGAATTTAGAATTTAGTCTAAAGCTGAGAAACCAGAGGTCACAGGGAGGAGGCCGCTCATATGCGCCGAAGGTTTGGAGATGCAGTTGTTGCTTTTGGTTTTGCAATTGAACGTGTTGCCTCCATCTGTGTAAACAAGGAGCAGAGAAAGTTAACATTACAGGGAAAATACAGGAGAGGGAAAGAGGGCTGAGCAGGTTTTGGCTACACAGCAAAGAAACTTGATGGAATTTCATTTTCACCTCAACTCTTGTCCCTCATTTTCCTATCCAAATGATGACAAACAATGAATGCCCAGCAAAAGAGGGAAAGGGGAAAGACTTTTGGGGACTGTACCAGCAAACAACATGACCTGTAAGAACTCAATTTGATTTTCATGTCATGGGAAGTGCGCCTGGGACTCTTAATAATGGTGTGTTGTGTGTAATGTAACACAGAGTCCCAGCTAGATGGGGTCCTGAGCTGACACAGCTGGAGGGAAAACTCTGCAGGAATCCCATGCAAATAAATAAATAGATATAAAAAATTCAGTGCCATTCAGATATTTATAGGGGTTCTGTTGTTAAGTGCATTAAAATAATCCCTCAAAACATGAGCCAATAAAGTCCTTAGCTGTATTACCTTTGTGTTACTAGTGATTTTTTAAGTATTACTTGTCTGCAAATACTAAATTTTTTCTCCAGTCTTATCCTGATCTGCCTTGCCCTGCCCAATATTCTCCAGCATTCCCTTTGTTCCCCAATAACCTTTGTAGAGGCACTCTCATATGTACTTTCATGTGCATCTTATCTGCCAGATACGACACTGAATTTGTTCATTTTGCTAAAAAGCTCCAGCCTAAAAAAAGCATTTACTTAAAGCATGTCATGTATTAATAAAAAACTCAGCCTTAATAGGGTTGCAATCAGACATGACACAGAAACAGCTAATAGAGAAATTTTTAATGAAGAAATTTTATAAAAGCCAGAGCAGGAAATCCTGTCAAATCTGTGAGGACCTCAGGATCTGGCTAGATTAGAGAGAAAGGATGCCCCATTGCAAGTCTTGCATGCTGGGCACTGTGCTGCATAGCCCTTCTGGATGTCATTGCAGATCCTTTCTGGCATGTATTTCCTTAAGGGGAAACTGGGTTTGAGGGAGTCATGGGGCAGCTCTGCTCCAGCATCAACTTCCCCCCAGGAGCTGGAACTCACACCTCACCCAGGGCCACTGGTTGTGCTGCAGCCTCCCATCATGGAGCATGGCCAACTGGGTTTAAAGTAAAATGTTAATTTACAATATTTTTTTAACCATATAAAAGACATATCAATGATGGACAAATAGAAAATATGTGTACTGACTAGAATAGAATTATTGAAAAAACCTTAGAAGCTCTTACAAGCAGTTGGCATTGGCTCAGGCTGTGTATTTATCTGCCTTCTAGAATTCTTTCACAAAAAATAAAAAAGAAATAAATCTGTGGAAAAGCTGGTAAAGTTTCCTCTTCTTAGATGTGAGTGTGGGCCTTTGCATGGTTTTAATTTTTTTTTGACCTATCAGATAATAACAGATGCACAAGGCTTTCCCTGTGACCCTCTCCCTCACACATACAGACATACACCCCCCAAATCAGATCTAAACCGGATAGTGTGGGCAGAACAATGGGAAGCAGATAGCATCTAGTGCTGTAAAACAAAACACAAAAGAAAGGAAAAAGAAAAATCACACACAAAGTGCTTAAGTAACTGTCTCCTTCCCTCTTCCCCCTTTTTTTTTTTTTGGTAACTTGACTGAAATCCAAATCTCAAAGCAGACCTTGGAGTGGAGAGCCAGGGCAGAAGAGGAGGCAGGAGACAACCTGCACACTCTTAAGACCAGGTCTGCCTTTTCACACAGGTAATTTGTTGAGAGGAACTAGGCAATGACTTTTCTGGGCAAGCCTAGGCTCCCTAAAATAAAGAGGAACACCTGGTGCCATCCATGGACTTTGATTCCACACTTAAGTCAGGTTCTTTGCTATTCAGTATCAACAGCATTTATTATTTTTCTACTCTAAAATTGTCAGGCAGTGAGTCACAGACTAAAAAAAAAGCGATGTGATTTATGTGACCCATCTTGTACAGGCAATAATATAAAAGGTGTAAACAATGTATTATTGCTGTCAATCCTCTTGGCATATTATTAAGAGCATTTAGGAATCCACTAGATTCCTCTATCACATCCCAGTACAACATCTCTCTCTGTAGAAAATACATAAATTGTGAAAGTACTTGAAAAAAGCACACCCAGGAAAGGCTCAGAGATTATGTGCTATACGGATCTAAAGTCAACTTCATGTCTACTTGTTTCACTTATCTTTTTGCCCATTTATAAAAAAAAAAATAAGAAAAAAAAAGCAGATTAAATGAAACCTCAAAGGCAGCTTTTGAAAAATCAGAAGTCAAAATGAGATGAAATGTTTCACACCACACAAACAACACGAGATTTGTCCTGCCAGTAAGTACGTGAGGAACCAGCCCTGTGCTCTACCCTTTTTATCCCTCTTAGCTGTGTAAACTACTCAAAACTGGAGGGCACATGTCACTTACACTGACATGCAAATCATTACTGCTTTGTCTGCCAGGAAATTTGTGTAAACCAATGCTGAGTTCAGGTTCATTATATTGACATTTTTACCAACAAGTAAATTGAAAGGTTACACTGTTGACATATCAGATGTTATGCAAACTGCTTTTCAAACCATGGTTTCCATACATCTCTATAAATAAATAAATTAGACGCTTACAAATGGTGTGTGAATCAATATATGGTAAATCACCCATTTATATACACAGCAAAAACTACTGTGTGTAAACCCCATATTTCACACAATGTCAAAACCTCCTTTCCCACCCAGTACTTTTCATTTTCCTGAAAATAGCTGTCATCTATGTAAATGTTTTCCCTCAAGACCAACTGTTCTTCATGGTAAGAACTGTACACGGAAACCTGGGTGCCTGAATTAGCACATGGTGTTATCAATGGGAGTTAAGAATCCAAGTGAGAGTTAGGCTATGACACAGCTTTAAGGATTTGAGTGTATGTATCTAAAAGAGTAGATTTGCATGTGCTAACTTCAGGAACACTCAATTTTTTAATATGGATGTGCTCCAGTTTGGATTTAGCCTCAGGGTATTTTGACCCCCTCCTTCTGCATTTTTTATCCCCATGACTCGAATTTAAAAAATGAGCAAAATGCTATTTGTCCAATGAGATACTCATTTGAGACTGATTGTCCCTTCTTGGTGATGCAATCAGCACTGACCTTGGAAATACAGCCTTTGTAAAGTACATGTGGTTCAGAAAAAAATCATAAGGGCTGATACTGTGATTTTAAAACGGTGTTGCAGTCCCTCAGTTTCTGGACAAAACCCAAGAGGTGCTGACCCCAGCTTAACTTATAAAGGCCTTCAGGTACCTCAGGCTCCAGTAGTGCAGCAGAGAAAGTGGTGTTTGGTCCTTGCTTGGTCTCCCACTATGATCATTATTTCTCTAGAAGTCCCCTGCAGTGCCCATGATTTCTTGCCATGCCCAGTTTCCAATGTATAGGTTTATTGTGGTGTAAATCAGGGCAAAACAGATTAATATCCTAAATCTCCAGTTGCAGAGAAAGGAGATTTCTTGGAATGACGGTGCTGCCTTCTGCCAGTTGCCTCATCTCCTAATCAAAGAAATGTCATAACAAATCAGCTTTTCTGTAGGACCTTATGTACATTCAACATACAGACACAGAATGGTTTCAATACACTCCAAAAGGCTCCTCCAAGCTGGAAGAAGCCTTGATCAATGCAGACCCTTCTCAACCAGCTGTGACACAGGACTGTGTCTTTCCCACTTTATAATTCTTTGCTGAGTGCTCATACTGAAATTGTTTCATAACCACATGAATTTGGAGTTTTCATTTCGCCCTTGGAAGAAATGTGGAGCCTGGCACACTGACAAGTATAACAGTGTGTAAAAGCACAATTAACTTATGCTCCCACCCCATTTTTTTACATTTCTAAGGAAGCCCTGAGATTTCAGAGTGATTGTTTTCACTTCAGAGCCAGCAGCACACGATCCCTTCACTTCATCAGCAGTGTCGTGCAAAGCAGCATGTTCGGCCACCGGCATGAGCCCCTGTCCCAGCGCCGGGCAGGAGAGCCCACAGCACGTCCTGCTCCTTCCCCCAGCAACAGGCTTCCCAAACGAGGGAAATGGTAATTAAAAAGGCCAAGTGAAGTGAAACAGGGCGCTAACAGACTAAGGCACCGTAATCCCTAGGTTTTTTCTTAGTACAACCAACTTTTCATTTCAAAATGTGGATTTGTTTATACATAATCAAGTAACACCTTAGAGACTAAAGATCAAGCAAAGTTTTTCAATATGTTAAAGTTAGATTATGGCAAAAGATGCTGAAGTTATCTGCTTGCCAAGTATTTTGTGATCCTGAATTCTCAACTCACCTTGATGAAAGGCAGACAGCTAAAAAAGAAAATGGTTTCAGTCACTCCATGCTAAGATCTCAACACTACAAATGTTTATGAACTTTTGTATCTACCTGCTTTCCAAAGACAGCTTGGGAGAGCAAAGGTAATCATAAATGTTTGCAGAATACGGCCCCTTCTCTCTGACCATGACATGCTGTGTGACTGGGACAGGGCAATGTGTGAAAGGGAGGCTATTGAGGCCAGAAAATTTTTAATTAATTTGAGGCTGTTGAATGAGCAAGACTGAGGTTCCCTGTGTTGAACATGGATGTTCTATCAAGCCATAGCTTTGCACTTGGTTCCCTGATGACTTCAGCTTGCTGCCACTTGTTTGCCTGAGTTCTCAAGTGACACCATGTAGAGTAACTCACTTCCATTTCATCTTCCTGTTAAGCGTATACTCCCTAAACTCTTTGTTGATCTTCCAATAGATCTTAGCAATTGTCTATTTTCCTTTAAGTCACCCTTGCATTGACCTGTCTTTGGCAGCTACACATAGATATCTCACTAGCAAGTGGTGCTAACACAGATCAGAGGGGCTTTAATCACCCTCATAATCTCTTTAATAATCTCAAGTAAAAAAAAAAAAAAAATCCCAAACCAAACCTCCAGAGTTCATCTGTCTTAAATTCTCTTAGAGTTTGCTTTAGATATCCACAAGACTTGCCACTTCTAAGGGGAAAATAGCTTAAAACCACTATCAAGCAGACTGTCACTTCAGAACCACCATCCCTTGGATCATAAACAGCACAAGGCTCCAGCCAGGTCTCACATTTCCAGCAGCATTCAATAGCATTGCACATGCTTTGCCTTTGCCACCAATTCCACACAGACATTCTGCCAGACACAATCATCTCTATCTAGCATGGCAACTTGCAAGCTCTCCCAGGGACATGGTCTGGAGAGCCTGGCTGTTATGAGAGGAATACCCAGCTGCAGCAATGGATAAAATTGCACCTGAAAGCAGAACAAAACACCACCATGCCGAGCCTCTGCTAGCTCGCTTTCACAATCCTGTGCCCAGATTTGTGCATGGTTTTAAAACTCTGTTTAAATACGTGGATAAATCAATAACAGTATTCTGCCACTCCTAAAAGTTGCAAGAGTCACAAATTAAAAGCAAAGCACACATATATTCACAGGAAAGGCAAAGAGTCTGGGTAGGTTTTATACTGTGATGCTTTGCTCTGCTGATTCCGATTATTTTTTAAATTGATTGTTCATTTTTAATGGAGTTCTAATGAAACACCCTTAAGCTCTGCAGTGGTTTGCATCTATGGTTAGGAGGCCAAATACCACTATGTTTTGTTTCACAAGTAGCATTACAGATAAGAGAGGGTAAGATCGTGCCCTGGTTTTACAAGGCTGTAAGAGGCACTTAGGGGCCATACAGTCTCCTGCTTGGCTGCCTAAAGCCTACTCTGGTCATTAAATAATGTGAAAGGCTTATAATAACAGCTGGTGACTAATCTATTCCCTTTGTACAAATGTTTTACATTTGTCACTATAACCACTGCAGAGAGACAGCTCTGCTCTCCTGAAGGCTGAATCTTGCCCAGAAATTTTTTTTATTTACTCAAAACTGCACCCTTACAAGTCACCACTTGCCAAATACTATCACAACATGTTAAGAGCTTACATTCTGTAGTAGGTATAAGTAAAAAGATCGTAGTCACGGGATTTTTATGATACCAAGGTAAGATAAAACAAATTAAGCAGGAAAAAAAGAGTGGGAAAGGTATTAAAGAAGCTCTTTCTTTAAACTACACGAAATCACACTTTCCAAGAGAAGTTTTCCTCAGTCTGAAAATGGAAAATAATGCTGCAGTTTTGTGTGAAGTGGAAAAAAATAGTTAACCCCCCCCAGTAGAGCACTGGGAGTTGAGACGCACCACAGATGCACCACAGCTAAATTTCTCTATTGTGCAAGTCACAACTGATGTCTGTCAGAGTCTGACTTTCTGCTTTCCAGACACACAGGTTCATTTTTTTCCATATTTCATGGTTTCAAGAGATCGCACATGACTTGCACATGAGAATCACGTGCACCAAACATGTCTCTGTTGGTTCAGTGCCTCTTCCCTCTTATTAAAGAAATAATATTGCATTATTGGACATTCCATCTGTGGGTCATCCTAGGCAAATGGCAAGTTATTACCCCGAATGACTTCTCTGGGTGAGTTTGTGACTTACACGGTGAGGTACAACCTGACAGTGAGCGTGAACCTGGACTTGACCCTGATTTCCTGGAGAAGGACCAGCAGCCTGCTTGTTCTAAAGAAATTTTAATTGTTCACCTTCCACTCTATGTGGTCATTCATATCTTTTCCACTGGCCTACTTCCAAGTAAAGGTCCAAGCATTAACCTTGCTTCCAACACTTTAGCTGCACTTCTCAGGAATACAAGCCACACACTGTTCCATGTAATTGAGACCATAGAGATGCCCTTTTTTCTCAGACCCTTTGCCTTTCTGGCAGAAATAGGCACACTTTTAAATTATAACCCCTTAAAAGTCAAAAATTCCAAACAGCAGAGATGATGACACCTTTCTCATACTTTTACAGGTCAGCTAAAGAGGACCAAAGAGTACTACAGCCCTTGCTTTGAGTGAAGCCATGTCCTGTCCTTGGTAGTGTCTTAGTGTATTCAGGGAGGGAAAAGAGACAAGATTGATGCCTAGAGCTGCTCAAAGTGTTATAGCAAAGATTTCACCAAAATCTCATGTCTGAACCACCAACATTTTCCCCAGCTTTGCATTAGTTGCTGTAAAATCTACTGGTTTAACATATCCTTCTCAAACTATAAAATATTGAAATGTTTCATTTTCAAGTTTTCAAAAGGAAATATCTGCTTTTTCATTAATAATTTTAAACATTGAGGGTTTTTTTTAACTTCAAGCTTAAAAAAATTACATTAACAAAACCAATTAAATGAACAAAAATTAAATTCAATTTCCCATTTGACCCCAGAAGGAAGGCTGACAGCTTTTCAGTTCACATACATTTTAAAGACAGGTTGTTTTGAATACACTCAAAAGTTCTTCACAAATATTTTGCTTCATGTTTTCAGAATTGTCAGAACACAAAAATAGCCCATTATTCACATGGCTGCACCAGTAAGCTCCATGACTATGAAGGACACAGACTCATGTGGCCTCCAACAGCTGTATTCCATCTAATTCTCCTACTTCAGCTTTGGTTTCCTATTGGTTTGGCAGCTCCGAAAGTCCAGAATATCTTGTGGATAACATTAGGCACGAGAACATAGGTAGAATTTAGTCTGCCTGAAAACAGCCGTGAATTCATGGACATTTTCCATCTCCTGCTGGTCTTCCAGGAATGGTGCCACTCTAACCTGCCTCTTTCTCCTAGCTCTGTGTAGGACTGTGTTCCAAAGGTACATTTGGGATCTGTAAATGGCATTAAAATGCATAAATGTACCACAGTGGTGCCAAGGAATAAGGCAGGACTGGCATCAGGTGAAGGGAAGGAGTATCTCGCCAAGAAAAAAGAAACCTATGAGTGATGAGTCAACTAAATTCTCAGAAAGCCAGGGCTGAGATGAGATGGGATGGGATTCTCTGGTGACAAAAGGAGATGTGACTCATAGGAAAGTCATGAAATACAAATGTGTTGCTCAATGTTCTCTGCTGTGTCTGGGGATGGTTCAGTCCTCACAGAGGTATCACCAGGAGGAAACTCTGCTGGATGTGTGTGGTCACCTCTTCCCTGAAATTCATAATCAGAGACTGAAAGAGGAACTAAACAAGATTCTGCAAAATGTGTGCTTTTTCATAAACCTTTTCTAATGTTGCACTTTTTTGCACCAAGTTCAGCTGTGGAGCTTTCTTTTGTAACTTACCTTCAATATCTATTATCAGCATCAGTTGGTCCCAAATCGAGGGCTCCTTTGCAATAAAACTCTGACTGTTGGAACAAGGAATGCCAAATCATGCTCTGTCCAAGAAGCTTAACATCTAACTGTAGGACAAGAGAGAGACAGAGACAAACAAGAAATAAAAGGGATCTATGCAACAACTGTGATAAGCAGGAGTCCCAGCACATTGTGTTCCCTGGCACTGCCAGCTCCCTTTGTAGGCATCATGGCAGGGGAAAACTTTATTCTCTTGGTCCAAAAATAACCTATATTTTGAATGTTTTGTTATAAATCTGGTTTGATCAGACACAGGATCTCTGGAACGAGAATAAACACAGGCTATCTTACCAGACAAATAACTCATCGGGTGTTTATCTTTGAGCTGTTTTTTCCAAACAATTTTATAATCCACACACACATGTATTTAATTGTATGCTTTACATCAAATGGCATTCATGCTGTGCCTTAGCCTCATCATGAAAACTAATTTTCTGGAGAATTGAGACTTTTTATAAAAAAAAGATTTTGTGACTTGTAGTGGACATGATCTTGTAACAGTTTCTGGCTTATAACATTAGAGGTCTGTGCTGTACCTCCTATCTTAGGAAGCAAAGATCTTTCTTATATGAAAATAGGTTGAATTAAAGAAGTCCACAAAGAACCACAAATGACACCATCAAAAATTATTTCTTAGATAATCCAGCTCAAACAAAAGCTGGTGGAAATACTCCAAATAACATCAGTAGAGGCAAGTCCTAAGTATAGCACAGACAATTTTATAAGATGGATGTGTCGGCATATTTTATTTACACACCAGAACTATAATTTTTTAATTCTTTGAGACATTCATATGCCAGGTACACTTAAAGTGAAGGCTCTGTCTCTACCTGAATTACTCCTAGAACTCGATGTGACTTGGTCTGTTCCCATACACAGGAAGCACTGGTAGTCCAGCCACAGAGGAAGAGGTAAATTTAATCTATTCATTGCTTTTCCCATCCAAGTAAAGAGTGGAATTACAGGGGAGGAAATGAGACAAGCCTCAGCTTAGCCTGCTGGCAAGAGCATCTCAGGCTGTGTGGGGTAGGAGACGGGAAAGCAAAAAGGCCTCCTGAGGTTAAACAGCCACCAGCAAATTACTGGCCTCCCTCAAACTGGAGGAAGCAGGGAAGAGCAGGATTTGAAGAGCTTCTGAAACTCCTGCTCAAGTTAGCAAAAGAATGATGCAGTTACCTATTGCACTGGGCAATACCTGTGGGCATAACCTACAAGGCTCTCAGGCACAGGGTGGGATTCGTGGGCCTGTCTTGTGCAGGGTCAGGATTTGGACTTTGATAGTCCTTGCAGGTCCCTTCCAAACCAGGATCTTTTATGATTCTATGATTTTATGATAACCTAGTGCAGAGAAATGCAAAGACATCTGAAATTTTTTAACTTAGATTTGCAGATAGATACAGACCTGAGAACCTCCACCCGGCACTCCAGTGAGCAGGGGGCTATTTTCAAAAAGGCCAGGATAGTGGCTCCCACCCACAATGGAGCCTCTCTAGCATCACCCCATTATTGGAGATTTTTGTTTAAATTTTCACAACCTGCAGCTCAGAACCCTAAACCATTTTCCTCTACACAATTGTTCAAATCATGCTCTGAGTTGCAGTGAATTAAAGTGTTTACCACCAAATAGTAAGAGTTGAGTGGCTGAAATAAGTTGCCAGTACCATTAAATCAGATCTCAATTAGGCAGACATTAATAACCTGTGTAGCTGCCTGTGCTACCAGCACAGTGACCCCAGTGCAGTGCTGTACCACCATCGTTGCCCAAAGCAGTGTAGAGAAGGACTGACCACTGCTTCCCTGGGGAGCTCCAGGGAAATGAGATGTATCTCATGAGCTTCTCAATCAGCAGAAATTGGAAGAAAAACAAATAAAACAGTTGGTGGTCTCAGCTGTGTTTCTTGTGGGCAGTCACCCATGTTGCAAAAGCTTTCCTTGTGATGGGCACTAATTGCTCTCCCTTGTGGGAGATCATAGTCAAGAAGTCAGAAGTGAAATTACAATAGAGAGTAATGGTCAGGATGACAAAAGCATTTAGATGCCTTGCCCCAAATAAGGAGCCTGAACCTTCAGCAGAATTAGTGGTCCCTGATCCCTGTATAGGGAAAGCGACCTGCATTCACCTGACCCACATTTAAGCTAAAGCGGGTAGTAATAAGTTGCTGTTTCAGGGTGTTCTACACAGGAGGAAGAAAGGCACCGCCAAAATCAAAGCAGAGCTTCTGTGGCACACACAATTGCCCATCTCAAGCATCAATCAGAAAGAAAGATCAGCACGAAAATCTCAGAAAACTGCCCAATCTGAGGTGTCCTGAATCTTGGCCTGTGTATCTACACTTCTCTGCAGACCACCCCTGATTGTAGGGTATCTTTCACCTCATCGTGCTCTCTGAAACACAAGCATCTATACTGAGGCTTGTATGAGCTGGTTGTCCTCATGCTCCCTATTGGTAAGCACTTCTCCACTGGCCTAGATGGACCTTTCACCAAAATTTGAGGCTTTTAGCTTCTTGCAACTGAGCTTGCTCTTTGCTGTCCTCTGCATGGTCTGTGAACGAGCCTCAGAGCTGCTGCCAGATTGGAGAGGAAGATCTTAAATTTTGAACTTAAGATCCTGATTTCTGAATGAGGCATTAGTGAGTTAGCACAGTTACTGGAAGGTACCAGCCTGAGAGAAGTACACACCCTCTGCTGTGAAATTTATGGAGAAGTGTACAAGGCAATGTGAAAAAGTTCTGAAACCGCACATTTTCAAAGAAACTAGATGAAACAGGCAGGCAGTGGTTCTCAAACACAAATGCTAGTTCTCTAATCAGAAAGCAGGTCACTGAGTGCTTCCCATGAACAATATATTTGTGGTTATATAGACTGCACAGGCACAGTTTCTAATACAAATTGAGTATTGTTATTGCTAGTAAGTTCACTACATACATGTGTCTTTTTAAGCTAAAAATATGGGGTTTACTGCATTTCTAATCTTATCTTCATTAACATATATCTTTCTTTATAGAATTGAGATTTTTTTTTAAAACAGCATTTGTAGAAAATAAAATTTCTTCACGTTTATACTCTAAGGCCCACAAGAATAGATCCTAGATATTCCTGTCATTACAGAGATAGCCTCAAAACCTTAATTTTAAGGACTTCCCAGTAATCAGAATCTTGATCTTGAGGGACCATGGGGAACTGGCAGAGGGGTCTCATGAAAGACACTTGAAATGGTACGTACCTGGTGGCAAGAAGGTGGTATTTGGTGTGATGTGGACCAGCCCTTTAAAAAGTCAGTCATCACTGCAGCTTTTTCCCTCTGAGGCACAAACCAAGGTTTTATTCTTCTGTGTGTTCCCTGCAGGAATAATCTAAGTGGCAAATCCTCAGGCAAGCAAATTTACAAGTGGGCTATGTCACACAGAATGTCAGAGGACATATTCTGGAGGCTACAAAGAAACAGAAAACAGAATCAAATGAAACATAAACAGTCAGATTAGACGTGACAAAACTGGTAATATGAAATTTTATTGAAATCAGTTTAATATTTCTAAGAAAGTATCTGGTTGGTGTCTGGTGGGAATGATTTTCTTATGTGATATTTCAGTGTTCAGAAATGCCAAATGTTTAAAAAGTCACCAATGGTGGTGTTTCAGTGGAAAATGTTGACATTTTTTCACTTGAATATCACTGATTCTTGGGGAATATTTTATTCTACAAAAGCTTTCCAAGACTTAGCCAATTCTTCATACTACTCTCAAAAGGAGAGTAGAAGGGGAAAGGGGACATTCTTAGCAGAGCAAATGGGGTTTAGGGTAACAGGAGTAACTTGATGCTGAGTGGGAAGGTGAGTTTGTGCAGTAACTGCTCCAATCTGAAATGTAATGTCCAACCCTGTCTCCTTTTTAACTTCAGCTCAGAGCAAGTGTCAGATCCCAATGTAAACTTTCCCATCTGTGTTATTCTATTAACCGAAAGGGAAAGGGATTAGCATGTGTACTTGTCACATCTTTTGACCTGTTGCATACTGAGACCCAAGGTAATGTTAAAGCAAACAGCATTCTTCTCCCTCTGCCAGGATAAGCAGGGCACGGGGGCGGCGTTTTGTGAAAAGAAAAGAAAGCCAGACCACGTAAAACCAAGTATGTACCCTGTGCAAAAATAAATCTTGGAAGCTGAAGCTTTCCAAAGGGTATACCTTAAACAGGGTGAGAGAGAGAGAGAGAGAGAAAGAGAGAGAGAGAGGGAGGGAGAGAGGGAGAGAGAGAGAGAAAACATTTCAGAGGAAAGTTCCCTTCCCTGCCAAGCACCAGATGGAGGGCCTTCCCACGGAAATAGCTGCAGAAGACAGATCGCTGACAGAAACCTCTGCCAAGAGAAGGGGGTCCCACTCACCGTGCTGGTAAAAGCTCAGTGGACTAGGACATAATACTCTGATTAAAACTCGTGCCCCAGGAGGGGGGTTGGAGTGTGGCACAACTCAATGGAGTGTGGCCCACGTACCCAAAGGAGTGCCTGTTTAGGAAGAATTATATGGTTTGGGGCTTCATTCCTTCTTTCCATATAGATCCTGTTTTCACCCTCTCTGTGAGTTTATAGAGCACGTGTGCACACATACAGACATGCCTATGGCAGCAATAATCTGCTTTGCCTCTCCCTTCCTCTGCATTTTATTTCCACAAGGCTTTTGCTGTGATTGGGACAAGATGAAGTGTTGGATGCTGACACTGATACAGAATACATTTGGGGATAGAGGGTTTAATGAAGCTGGGCACCAAAAATCTCTTTTCGAACGTTTCAGTTAACTTGGCACTAAATTATTCATAGAAGAAGAAATTGAGGGCTTTCTTCTCCTTATGCTTTTTTTTCCTAGATGTTTCTGATTCCTTTGTAAAAGTCCATACAAGTGTATGCACTTTGTGAAAGAAGAAAACAAACTCAGCATCTCCAGGACAAATCAGTCAGTTCAACATTGAAAAAAACCCGGCAATTAACTGTATTGCCATCGCAGAGAGCCAAAGGAAGGGGACAGGATGAGCTGGGTACAGTGTATAAGGAGAGAGGCTCTTCCAAGAAGGCCAAGCAGGTATGCCCTGATGTTCCCAACATTTGAATGAGAGCCATGGTATTACTGTTACAGCTAAGGCTTGAGCATCCCGTGTCAACAGAGTAGACAATTAATACAAAATATTACCCCCAACTAAATCCCAGTTCCATTTTTGGATGGCTTTCCCTACTCATAGTGCAAGAAGAACATCAAATTAAATTTAGTGCAGCAGTAGACTATCAAGATAACAAAATACACAGGGAAAAGATGAGGAAGGTGAATTTGTTCCTCCTGTAGAAGCTAAATGATAAAGAATGGACTTTAAGTGGTGCCTTCTACTACTGATAAATGGCTACACAGAAGATCGAGTTCAAGTTTTCCCAGATACAAACAGTGAAAGGATGAAAGGCAACGATCACAAGTTGCAATGAGACAAATTCCTACTTCATTAAAAAATAAATTGAAAGGAAGACGGTTAAGTTCTGGAATAGGTTGCACAAAAAGATGGTAAAACACCTAACCTTGCAGATTTTTAAAACTTGACAGAACATGGCCCTGAGAAACCTTAGCTACCTTTGAAGCTGGTGCTCTTTTAAGCAGGGGCAAGATGATCTACAAATGCCAGTTTTAATGTGAACTAGTCCGTGATTCTGAGAGTACCAATTATATTTTTTACATAGATATAGACAATCACCTTCTGAAATCTCCATCTCTTACCTCAACCCTAATGTCCTTCTCTGAATGAAGACTTTTTCTTTCACTCCTACAAACCAGAAAAAAGCATTGCTGAAAATTGAGTCTGTGCCACCTGTCCTTTGTACCTTCATGGCAAGGCTTTTGATTCTCTGTGAGCATCATCATCATCATCACCATCTATGACAAAGAGGTCTCCAGAAAACAGTGCAACAATAGTGGCAAAAAATTCCCTTGAAACACACTGTAACTCTTCTCACTGGCACAGCCATAATCGTGGGGAGTTTGTAAAGAAGACAGTAAAGGATTGACACACAACTTTACTTCAATGACAATTCAAGGTATCAAAGTGAATTTATCAGCAACAGAGAACATAATGATTTCCTCTTGATCTTTTTAACAGAATATATATATCCCCATACTTTGTGAAATATTAGGCAAATCTGGGTTGAAGCTGTAGAGAAAAGCAAGGGAGACAGAGCATGGAGTGCAGGGAGCAACATGAAGCTTGAGCTTGCCCTGTGTTGTGGGGCACCAAATGAGATCCCAGAGACTGCTCCTGGGATTCCTCACCATGGATAATGGTGTTCCCAGAGCATGTATTAGCCCCTCTCTGAACAGACCATTGAACCAAAGTCTATGGCAGGCTGATATAATAAATGCCACAATCAGTGCTGTGATCGGAAATCTTTACAGGGTGTAATTTTTGGCTAAACAAAGAAGGCATTTTGGGGAGGCCATGTGGCCTGGGTCATTGCTTTGCTGAAAGACAGAAAGAGAGATGAGCCCTCACACTTCACCAGATTTACTCTTTTCCCTTTGCATGACTGGAAGGGTCCAGGCTGACATTATTCCAAATTTCCTCATACAACAACATTACCCCCTCATTTTCTTCTCAGTTCCTGAATCATCTTTATAGACTTGTCTTAGAGCAGTACATAAACTGCTCTGTCCACAGGCTAAGGCTCCACATGCTGTGCAAGCACAGGATGAAACCCTGACACCATTCCATGATGCCATCCTTCCAGAAGAGATGTATGCAGTGGTATTTGTAAAATTTATAGCCTGATACCTCTAAAATGACATTTTCCAAGGGAAATCTCTGTTTGTTGTATATGCATTGGCTGACAGAACATATCCAAATACAGTCTTAAAAATATCTCTGCAGATTCTGGATTTATCTATCTCTGAGCTTAGATATAATGAAGTTTAATTATATGAAGTCAGATATGAAGGTGCCTGGGTTCTAAGCTTTATAGTCACACAGACTGTCCTTTTTAATCAAGTAATTAGCCTTTTATGGAGGTGTATAAAAATGTACATGTAAATATGCATGTACAGAAACACACACGTTTTTCACTGCATACACCAGATAAAGAGAAGCAGGAAAAACACATTTGCTTTACGGTACAAATTTCCAGTCTCCTGAAACAGACAGAGAGTACCTGCTTTCTCCAGGATTATTCAATCTGTGTACCAAGTCAGTGGCTTTAAAAAGACTCCCAGTTTACTCAACAGAACTTACTAGGACTGCTCAGCAGCTTTCCACTCTAGTTCTGTACTGGACAAAAGATCTGCCTAATACATTTTAAATCTTAACTCAATTTTAAAAATTTTTTTTTAAATTTTGTCTGAAGAGAATATTAGTTCAAGGACCAAGTATTTATAGACCATTTGATGGTGTTCTGACAGCAAAATGTCAATATTCCCATTACCAGGTGCTGAAACGCTAAAGGATGCACACTCCTGTGTGCACACAGACAGGCAACACCCCAAACCCTGCCATGCTATGTGCAAGAGACACCTGATGATTTGTCCTTGTTAGCAGTATCAAAGTGAAAGGAAAACACGGTGTGGGACATTTTAATGACTTAAACATTTCTATTTACTTGTTCAAATAAGGATTTTATATTTATATCACAGTTTTATAAATCAGGATGTTTAACACCTTTTTTTCATTGTCTGTTTAATTTAACCACAGCATATGTCTTCAAAGTCTCGCTAACTATTCTTATCATCTGCTTGGTGTCCTAGCTGGTGGAGTCTGGATGGTGACATTTCTGATTAGAATATCTTCAATTTTGTATTCTTTAGAACAGGTGAACAAAACGCTCACCAAAGCATTGCTCAAACTTTTTGCCAGTAATAAATAATTTCGTATTTGTCTGTTTACCTTTTGTGAATATTGATGTGAATAACAACAAAAAAATAGAGTTCATTCAGGATCATTGTGAGCTTTGAGCCTGGTGCATCATGATCTAGAAGCAAACAAATTGCTATCACTTTGCTTATTCCTTCACATTAATAAAGTCTATCTACATCAACACAAAGTCCACAGACAAGTCTCTAAAAGGAAAAAAAAATCAAGCTAAATCAACTCTCAAATTCCCATGTAAACTGAGTTTAAAAGTGGAAAATTTCTTTTACCTATTCTTTGGGTGGTACAAAAATCTAAAATTCCTATAGCCCTGCTTCCCTGGGCCAAGTCAAACAAGGATATTGTCCTTTTAATGTCTTAAAGGCTCTGTTTTCTTGTAATGCCAAATGCAATATTTTTTTGAAAACACTACACCAGAAGTTTCCCAGCTGAGAAAACAGGCTGGTGAAAAATGGTTTCAGAAAATGAAATAAACCATGCAAAAGCTGTTCAGTGTGTGTGTATGAAATGAACATCTGGATCTGGCTTGTTAAACTGCCTCTTTTTTTTTTACCTCTCCCCCCCCCTTTTCTTTTTCTCACAGCTGTTCGAAAGAGTCCTAAGGGCAAAGAGACAGGTCAATGGACTGGGTTACACCTTTTTTTCTTTTTCTTTTTTTTCCAAACCTCTTTGCACCTACACAAGGAATCCAGGCCACATGTGTGTTTAATAAGCAGGCACAAACACGAGAGAAAAAAAATATCTCAATTCCTGTTGGTTCTTAGGAGAGACACTGAAGGAAAAATAAACTCCGGATTTCAAATTTTCTCTGTCAAAAAAAGGAACCTTATGGTTCCAATAAAATATTTCTTTAAAAACCCAATGGATTATTATTTTCTTCAAAAAAAAAATCATGGTCTTTGTGGAGTATATATTTTTCTCTGTTCCTTTGGAGAGGAATAACAATGGGTTAATCCCTTACCTGCTGGAGCAAGAGGAAATTATAAAATGCCAATGGCCTGGGTTCACTGAACTGAGTCTTCCTATAGCACAAAATAGATACATACATTTATGTTGAATGGGTTCCTATTTAATTTCAGCCTACAACTTCCCCAGCTTGAGCAGTCCAGAAATGAAACAGAGAACAAAAGCAAGTGAGGACTGATCTGGAAGTGAGATTTTCTGAGGAGCAGATGATTCACCTCTTCCTCCTGCCAGGATGTCTCTGACATTGCTACAGCCATGGCCAAGAGCAGAGCATCTTTCATCTCTCTCGCCTGCCTCTTCTAGACAAGGTCTAAGGGCTTCCTTAAGTCTGACCCTAGTCTTGGGTCCCATGTCTTTATTACACACCTCAGCCATCAGCCAGGGCTGCTAAGATACCTCTACTGCACTGACAGTGAACTGCATGTAAATAGCATTCCCTTTGAGATGCAGCCACGAGCCACTGAACCCCCATGAACACAGATGGAGACAGCCAGGCCACCTGAGCAGACACTGACAGCAAACCCACCCTCCTTATCTAAAGCCCTATTTTCTGCCCAACTATCAAAAATTTCTGGGCTATCTGTGCATATCCACACTTACCACAGAATCATAGAGTAGTTGGAAGAAACCCACCAGGATCATGGAGTCCAACTCTTGGCCCTGCACAGACACCCCAACAATTCCATCCTGTGCCCGAGAGTGGTGTCCAAATGCTCCTTGAGCTCCATCAGCCTCAGTGCTGTGACCACCCTCTGGGTGAAAAGCTTTTTCCTCATATCCAGCCTAAACCTCCCCTGATTCAGCTTTTCATCTTAGACAGAGTTTAGCACTTGTGAGTTGATCTCTATAAATACCCATCTCTAGCTGCTCAGAGGTTTTGCACACACATGTGGAAGAGTTTGTGACCCTTGTAGCAAACCTGAACCATGATTATTTACTCCACTTCCTTTTAAAGTTGGTCCTCTGAGTTCTGCTTGAGGTTGGCTGCAATACTGCAGTTCAGTAAGTACAAAAATAAGTCCCCAGATCCTTGATTTTATTTGAGGAATCTTACTTTGGATAGAAAATTGATGCTGAAAATTAAATGCCTGAGTAAAAGCCCTTTGCAAAACACAAGTGCTGGTGACAGAAAAGAAGCTGTGTTGCTAATATTAATGTTATAACTGAGACAAGGCAGTGATATTTTCTGGAAAAGGCCTTTGCACGGTAGCTTACATCAAAAAGGCAGCGCTGGGCACACATAGGGGCTGCACGTACAGACCGGATTAAACACACAGCAACAGTGTTGAGCTTTGGGGGGTTCTTCCACAGACAAGGCAGTGTTTTTTGTTGGTGTGATGACCACGGATTTGAACTACACAAATACTATAAAAAAAAAGTGAGCAACAAGCAAATGGTATATAGGAAAAAGATCCTGCTCCCATGCCAGCACTGGCTTGCTTGTCAATCCTAGGTCTGTATGGGATCCATGACAAGAAGACAAATATAAATCTGAAACAGAAACTTGCCAGAGGGATTTTTTACAAGGCTATGTAGTGACAGGAAAAAGGGGAATGGTTTCAGATTGAAAGGGAATAGGTTTAGATTAGACATTAGGAAGAAATTCTTTACTGTGAGAATGGCCAGACATTGGCACAGGTTGCCCAGAGGAGCTGTGGCTGCCCCATCACTGGAAGTGTCCAAGGCCAGGTTGGACAGGGCTTGGAGCAACCTGAATAGTGGAAGGTGTCCCTGAAATAGAGATGAGTTTTAAGGTCTCTTCCAACCCAAATCATTCTGGGATTCTGTGATGATTCTGTGATGCTTCCATTCAGCTGGTCTAACAAAGGTTTTAGGCCACAATGTCTGGTCAGCAAGGAACTAATTTGCCCATATTTTCCAAGTTTGTATCTGCTTCAATACCTCAAAATCCAGCTGCAGGTAAAGTTAATTCCCCTTCTCTTCTCTCCTACCTTAATTTTTTTTTTATAAAAGACCGTGGGAAGAGCATGGCAGTGAATATTATTTATGGAGCACCTAATAAAAATGCTATGGGGAAATAATTACTGGAAACATCTGACTGTGTGACTGTAAATGCCTGGGCCCCAGCGTGCTGATTTAATGGACCACTGCTCTAGTCTGTTATGCCTCCTGCTACTGACTGCAAGCCCCCTGCCCTCCTATTAAACCCCTCACATCACTGGTAGATCAGGGCTGGATTCTGCAAGGTTTGTGGCAACTTTCCAGAGAGGGATAATGTGGACAGGGGTGACCCTGCGTTCAGAGGGAGGCCTGGAGCCAGCCCTGGGAGAGAAAAAGGGCTTCATAAAGAAATTACAGTGAAAACGTGGAGACATTGTTGTTCTGGGACTGAATAATGTTTCATAATCCAGACACTAGGTGCTTGAGGTATTTCTGAAAAACACTGGCTAGATGTGAACCTTTCCCTCTCCTTTTTTTCTATACATTTATCATCCACAAGCCACCAAACTTTTATTTTTGGCTGTTTTTATTCTCATCAGTACTCCTTTATGACCTCCTGAATCCAGTGGTACAAACCCATGCAGCCTCCCTGCACAAAGGGCACTTCTCACTGAGAAATACTTGCATCTTCTCCATCATTTTGCAGATAAATGCAAAAATGTTAAAATTCACAAAACACCTTGTAAGTCATATGAAAAGCACAAGGATTTGAAGTTCCTGTTTCATTTGCAAAAACAGTCCTGGAGAAAGACCGGAGGGCTGTCATTTAACTGCTGCTGCTGACTTGCTAAATGAAGAGGAGAAAGTAAAAGGCAGCTCACTGCCACACTGACAGCAAGAACAAAATCATATCCACTCCTTCTGAACCCAGCAGTTAGCACGTTTTTTCTTTTTTTTTTTTTTCATTGCTGGTTTTAATGTAATATTTAAGTTGGAGCTAAAACAGACCATGGAACACTAAATCACTACCAAATGCAAATTTACCTATATATCTGAACTCCATTTTCTCCTACATTTACAAAGCAAAATTCTACCATTTGAACTTCAAGCTCCTATTGCATTTAATGGGAGGCAGCAAACTCCAGACATTACTTGGAATATACATGCACTTATCTTGTTGTTACAGGTCTCCCTCACAGAACTAAAAGAGAGCTTTAGTACCAGACAGTATCTCTCCGGGGTCATACCCAATGAATAGTGTTTTTTGAAAGGATTATTTCAAAGGAACTCTGTAAAAGAATCTAATGACTTGCAAGCTACAGGATTGCAGCATGGGAGGAAGTAGATAATGGAATATGACAGCAATGCATTTTTCATAAACCCAGTGATTTCTATCATAACGAGAAGCCCATCTATAATTCGGAGAACTCCCCCCCAGAAGGAGACCTGCGCTGTTGCAGAAAGTGCACTGGAGTACGAAATGAAACAATAATGATGATGATGTTACTGATGAGTCCCACAGCTCTGTCTTCCCTTCTGTCTCGCTGAGGTTCAGGCAAGAGGAGCCGTTCCAATCCCCCTCTGCCTCAGCATCACTAACCAGGGAAGCTCAGAGCACACATCAGAGACCTTATGATAGATGTGAAGCCCCAGAGAAGAGGCTGCTCTTTATCTGCCGAAAGTTAGGGCCTGCATCTGCTCTCAATTAGCAGGCAATTAGGGGAGTTGAAAACAAACCTGTTTACATTGGCTATGAAGTCTAAAATAATTTGTGAGATGTCAGGGCAGGATATTAAGATGTTAATGATCTTGTTTCTGCACTTTCTTGCGTGCACTGTAGTATCGCATCTTCATTCCGTGTACAGCAATGGATTGATTGACTTCTGGGAGGGAGAGAAACCCCCAGAGGCTGGCTGGTTTGGATGGGAGGAAAAGTGTGTTTACAGACAGTATGCATGGGAGACCTGAGGACAAGACCTTCTTTACAAAAAAAAAAAAAAAAGGATGGTTGTTAATTTTTAATTGTGAAATAATGTCACGTCACGGATTACAGCCTTCAGAGGTTTCAACCACAATTTCCATTGTAAAGGCCCAGGCTGTAACCTCCCATGAGCATCAGAAACAGTGACTGAACAAACCCAAAACAGGCTGTTTTCAACCCTTTGCTGGACTTATTCCCCCAGCTCTCCCTCCACAAAACCCACACAAGCAGGTGATTGTGGCATAAGGAGGTTGTTTGGCCCACTGAGCATCCTGCACAAGACATCTGAGGACAACTGTGATCTCTGAACTTCAACTTAACATCTAGGATAGGGTCCTGCTTCTTCCTGTGCCACTTCCTTACAAATATCTATTTACAGTGTTGACTCTATAGAAGAAACTTTTCACCACTGACCTCTCACTTCAGCAGCATCACCAGGGTGAGGTTGTTTAATGTTCAGTTTCTTGGCTTCACCTGGGTCATTTCTGGGCAGCCACATGAAAAAGGGTTTGCACAAACATTTATTTTCCTTGAGCAGAAAATTAAAAGCAGCATCAGCGTCCTTTGTTTCTGAAATCACAGAATTTGTTTCCATCAGCACAATACAGTACAAGAACAGTGGAATTGATGAGAAAAGTGCAAAAACACCTGCAGGGAATATGCATTTTGTCCCTTATTTAATATAATCAGTACATTCTTACTGGCTGCCCACATTAATTCTGTCAAACTTGGAGTGGGGTTTATTGCCATATTTACCTTATATGACACAGTCATCATATCTATCTTTGACCCACAAAAAAAAATAATTCTAGTAAATAATCCACTCCAAGTTGACAAAATTAAATTTTTACTGTTCCCACTAATGAATCCTGTTACCGTAATTATTTATGTCATGTAAACAGAGCTCTGAATTCACCCTGCCCTCAACAATTCAAAAAGCCAGAGAACAAAACCTGCACCACAGGTGCCACTGTGCCCTCTTGTGTTCTCCTTTGGGCCATCTCCTCTCTTGTCCTCTTGGTTTTTTCACCACATGCTATGGATCCAGTTTTAATAAGAGCCAGGTGTTCAAGCCCCTAGGCTACAAAATAGCTTTAATTACAGTATTAATAGCATTCTGTTAAATCAGAAAAAAAAAACCAAAAACAAAAACAAACAAACAGAAAAAACCAAGTAGGTCAGTATTCGTGGTTCTATTTTTCAGTGTCCTGGTGGTTGTTTTCTTTCCAATTTTATGTTTCTTACTGGCATTTATAATGCCTAAGAGACAATCCAGAGGCCAAAATACAGACGATCTGATCTTCACATGATACTCCTAACTTTCCACAAAATGAAATAGCAGGAGGAGATCAGATCTACATTATACCAGCCCCAGAGGTACACCCTTGAGTCTTGACCTCCTTTGATGAAAAGCAGAAGAGCTCAATATTATTAGTATTTATTGTTATTATCTTAATTGCTACTATTATTAAGCAGCTCATGAAATATATTAATATAAATAACACAAACATAGACATTTGAAACATAAATCCAAGCACAAAGAAAAGACACCTCCTATTTACCAAATATTAAACTAAATTTCTTTAATACTTTCCATTAATAACTCTTGCAGATGCATAGTGGATGAGTCAGTCAATACTAAAGGTTAGGATGAATGTGTACAGTATGGGAATGCCAGCTGAGCTCCTTGGTGGATATTTAGTATTGAAAAAATTCAAAAGAAAGGGGCTCTGCTAAAAGAAAAAATATTATATAAATGTAGATTCTGCCATTAACATTCAGATCAAGCCAGTTCAGTTCCGAAGTTGAAAAAAACAAACTTTTGCTGGTTGATTTGTTGGTGGAAGGAGCCTGTTCTGCAGTGGGGGGAGAGGGAGGCTCAGGGTGACAACTCTGTTCCACAGCATCAAGGCTTAGAAAGACAATTCTGTTCTGCAGGGTGTGGGAAAGAAAACTTTTCCAACACTTTCTCAGGAGAAACATGGACATGGGCATCACAGCTCTCCTGACTGTGCTCCCCCCATGCAGCCCCACCATGGGGTGCCAGCAGTGATCCCTCCTCCACGGCATCTTCATCCCACACAAACCAACCAACATCTCGACATCCACTTGCCAAATCATGTCCCTTCTGATGCTTCCACCCCTCTCACCATCAGCAAAACCTGGGCATGCACCAAACCCATTCTGAGCAACCTGGGCTAGTGGAAGATGTCCCTGCTCATGGCAGGGGGTGGAAGGACATGGGCTTTAAGGTCCCTTCCAACCCAAAGCTTTCCATGATTCTGTGATTCAGCTGGTGACAATGCAACAAGCTCAACACTTTCACTCCCAGCTCTATTGACTCCTCACTACTGAAAGTAGTAAAACATGTTTTTGTCAGTAAACTACAGTGCTGTGACTCAGCCCCTGACACACAGGGTGCAGTCACCGTGTGTACAGTAACACGGTGCCATATTTAGAGTTTCTGACCATAACCACACTTGCAAAAACTGCATTAGATCAGCAGCCAGTTTCCCGGACTCCCACTCCTTGTTTCTGACTTCAGGAATTCAGATTATTTGTCTTGTACCAAATAAAGTTGCTTAGGAGATAAACCAGTAAGAAGGAAAAACAGAGGGGCCAAACAATTAGCTTTAATCTGTTCTGTCTTGAATAAATAATGCTTATAGTGTAAAACAGTTGATAGTACAGGCAAAAAAAAAAAAAAAAAAGAAAGGCAGCAAATTGAAACCTAACACGAAAATAAAACTTTTTCCTTGATTTTAATTTTTAAACTTTGAATGCTATCCCTAGGAGCACATAAGTAATTTTCAGAAGTGTTGTCCAATCCCCATTAACTATATTTGTCCTCGTTAAGTCTGTCTGTAAATATCAGCATAGGCAAAGCAGAAGACCCACAGACAAAGGTGTTTGAGTTCTGCACTGTGGCCACTGCTGCCTTCTGCAGTCAGCCCTCAGGAGGGAACATTGTAGCTGGCTTAGTTCAAGATTTTTTTTCCATAAAGAGCAGGTTTGGTTCAGTGTAAAGGCCGTCTCACTTTGGTTTTTTTTTTTTAAATAACTTCAGGTATTGCTGGTAGGATGAAGAAAGTGGAGAGACTCAAGCAGTCATACAGGATGTTTTGGGATTAGAGAGGATCAGAAACTCATGCTTTTATTGCAAGAGAGACTGTTTAACAGTGAGACCAGATGAGATCAAAGATACCCGTCCTGGGAAAAGAAAGACAGATAAACATCATCAGTTAGAGAAGGTGATGAGTGTTGGGAGAGGGGATCCGGGACATATCAGGTAACTCTGACCTAGGTCCCAAAACATCTCCTGCTTGCAAGGAAAGGGAGGCCTATACAGGTGTATTTATTATTTTGTCTACACCGGTTTCTTTCCCATGCTATTTCAGAGAGAATCACCTGCACACAGCTGCTCCCAGGGAATTGCAGGGATAACACCTGCGGGGTTGGGAGTCTAAGAAAAAAGCGTGGACTTCGAGTCCAAAAGGTCACGGCTGCTCCTGTGGTTTTAAGGCAGCTGCACCACAGAGCTTCACTGCCTCAAGTAGCAATGAGGTACCGAGGGAGAGAGTGTCCCAGCAGATGAGACCTGGCACAGCAGCCAGGGGAAGTTCCCTGGAGAGTGGAAACTGAAGCCTTTCCAGTGCCCTCTCTCTCATCCATTGTCATGGGCAGAGGGCACAGTACAATCGCACCCCAATCGCTGCAGTACTGCCTGCCTTCTGCATAGCACAAACTAAGCTGATCCACTCCAAAGGCAAAAGGTTCAGCATATCCTTGTCTTTATTTTTCAGCCATTCTTTTAACAAATATACCTGTTTTAGTGATGATGGGGTTTTGTTTGTTTGTATTCATTTTTATATAAAAGAATCATAGAATGGTTTGTGTTGGAAGGGACCTCAAAGATCCTACCCCTTGCCATGGGCAGGCATGCCACCCTGTAGATCAGGTTGTTCCAATTCTCATCCAGTCTGGCCTTGGACACTTCCAGAGATGGGGCAGCTACAGCTTCCCTGGGCAACCTGTGCCAGGGCCTCACCACCCTCATATCAGAGACTTGTTTCCTAATATCTAATCTAAATCTCTCCTTTTTTGTTTAAACCATTCCCCACTGAAAACAATAGACAAGAGTACAAAATATTATAAAAGGGAACTGCCTTTTGCCCTGTTTGGATTAGTTTAAGTGTTGGGCTCTGAAGAAACCTCTTCTATCAATAGCACCGATAGATCCTACTGACCTGATTCCTTTTGGTCCATTTTCAGGGCAGGGAAACAGTTGTGTCCAGCTATCCAGGATCCAACTGAGACTGAAACAAGAAATCAGAACTGTGCAAATTAAGACACTTAGCAATATTGCTATTGTACAGTGGACCCTGGGAATCCTTTAGGTGGGCTCCCTCTCCTTTCCACCCTCTTCTTCACTACAAAAAGCCCAAAACGGTTCTGGGTCACCCAACAACTCTTTGGAGGCTGGCAGCTACAGGCCAGGGGGCTGGCTGGCTCTGCTCTCTCTGTTTATTTTCTGGGAAGTCAGGCTTGGTCAAGTGGAATGAATCTTGTGTTCATTTTAAGAAAGTTTATATTTGACTCTGGTAGGGCTGGGGAGGAGGTGAATGATAGGAAGAGGAGGGAAGGACCAGAGACCTTGTGGAGCTGCCCCCACAACACCACAAGCAGCCCCATGACCAAGGCAGCAAGAAGATGAAGCAAAGCACCAAAATCAAACATGCCTGTTGTTTTTTTCTTTCTTCAAAGCTGAGAGATGACCCTAAAGCTAAATCCAGCTCTTATTCCACAACTGACCTTGTAGCTCATGAAAAAATGTAAACTAATTCCCTACTTTTAAAAATCATCATCTAAACTATAGAAAACCACTTCCTATTGTTGCAGCACAACCTGACTCATCCTGCAGCAACAATCTCTATTTGCTGCCCACACCTCGTGGAACTCAAAATCTCATCTGCCACTGCTGCCTGCAACACAAAGTAAGGGGATGCTTTTTTCATGCAGTTCTTGGAGCCATTCTGCTGGGACAAGGCACAGAAGTAGAAGTGCAGGAAGGAGCTGAACCAGCCTGGACTTTCACACCAGCTTTGCACAGCTGCATGAAGCACTCCTAAACCTTTTTTTTAGGGTGTGTCCTGAAAGCAGGATAACAGAAACAGTTGATGCAAATCCGTGGCTTTGCATCTTTTGCAGGGCATCATTCCCTGCCCGGGAGCTGTGGAGGGAGTGTAAGCAATCCTGCCTTGGCTGCTCACAGAGGAAGCAGTAAATGGAGATGCTCTGTGAAGACTCTGCATTCCCCATGCGGTGTAAACCAAAACCAGTTCCTGCAATTCTGAGCAATAATATAGAAGGTTTGCTGGCTACTTCTCCCATCTGTCTCCTGTGGGTATAGACTCCTGGCCTCTGAGGAAACCAAGAATGATATCCTTCTAGATTTATAATCACAGGGATTTATAAAATACAGTGTTGTTGTTAGGTGCCTTGAAGTGAAAGGAGAAAATAAATAAATAAACTACATGGGTGTTGCCACTGGAAAAAATAAATAAAAAATCTGATCTCAAACAACAAACCACATTTACTACTCTGCATCCATGGCCAGGCTTGCTGCATAAACCACCCCTGTCAGCCCTTCATTCTTTCCAATACTTCTTAGGAGCATCCATCTTCTTCAACGCGACATCCCTGATTTCAAAAGCCAGACACAAATTAATTCCGGGAATCCTACGGTGGGGAGACATTAAAACCCATTTAGAGGTTTCTGTGGAAGCCTCTCTCCATGCCTATTTCAGGCAGCTCAGCCTCGGCATGGCTCACTGGAGCCAGCTTGGAGGAGCAGGAGGTCACAGGTCTGCAGCAGATTGCTGGGATACGCCGGGCTGGGATGAGGCAGCAACCCAGGGGATGTCTCTGTGGAAGGGTGGGAGGAGGACACTGGACAGATCCCTGTTGTAGAGAACGAAATTAAATATCTCTTTTATTTTCTTCTTAACTCCTTCATTCTTAGTCAAGGCATTAAATCTCATATCTTTCATTTCCAGAGACCAGGTACCTTCAAGATTTCCACTACAGCTCTCCATGTCTAGGAAAAATAAAAGTGGAGAAAAAAGGAGGGGGAGTTGAGCCTCAGTGTTCAGAAGAAATGTGTCTAACACATCTCCTGGGGTCTGAAGAAAGAAGGAGGCTTCCTACAGGTTTGGGGGTTTAAATTACCCCTCAGGGCAAGGTGTTAAGTAACACCTCTACTTCTAAGACACAAACGTTTATATTGTCAAGTATCTCACTGGTTCTGTTTCTGCACGACTGTGTTAAGCTGTGCAAAGAGCTGGGAGGGTGAAGACAGGGACCTGTCCCCTGACTCACCTGGCCTGCACAGGGAGGGTGCACAGGTCACACATCAGCTGCACCACGGTCACCCGGTTGTACTTTAGCCACTGGTACAGAGCATTACAGCACATTTTCTTCTCTCTAGCTCAGAAAAATCATGCATTTTGTCAATAACCCCACCTATTTTTATATTAATTTTATGGAGATTTTTTTTTCCGGGTATTGTCAAACCTTGCTTCAGACAATCCATGGATAAAATAAACATTTCCTGAAGATACATTTCCTTCCTTTGTGCTTCAGAAGAGGAAGAACACCTTGTCCTAAGCGGATATGGTGAAAGGTTTGAGTTGTTTCAGGGAATTGACCATCATTTGGAGCTGAGCTCACACCTTCATTTGTGACTTACCTGCTATTTTTAAGAGCAGAGGAGAGCACTCAGTGTCATGTCCACCTTTTAGGACTGGTGTGGTCAATACTCAACAATTGCTTCCAAACTCCCCGGATCCACACCCACTTCTGCAGTGGATGTTGCTGAACATACCCATCTTCAGCAAGGACAAACCCAAAACCTCAAGCCTGCTGAATCTCCCAGCACTGGGCTGTGTCTGAACCAGCCACTAATGCTATGATTGTATTGGTTTATGTCCCTTCAGGACTACAAGCTGAAGCCAAAGTGGTCAATTGGCACTCAGGGAAAATAGCTGGTGATCAAAAGAATGAGTTGCTGTTACAGTCAACATCCTTCTCACACCAACAGCCAGGATTTTGAATGAAGGTGGCAGAATTCCCCAGATACACAGGTTTTGTGATAAACAAGAAACAAAGCCTATTCCAGCCATCTGGGGGAGCCAGACCAAGCACAAAACACAAAAGAAAAACTTGAAAAAGGACATAAAAAATTATGTTTGGAGAGGGCTAGTTCTTACCAGTATTTCTACCCCCCATTGTTTATATGATATTGTAGTTTATATGATATTTATAGTGACAGGACAAATCGGAACAGCTTTAAATCAAAAGAGAGTAGGTTTAGATTAGACATTATGAAGAAATTCTTCCCTGTGAGGGTGGTGAGGTCTTGGCACAGGTTGCCCAGAGAAGCTGTGACTGCCCCATCCCTGGCAGTTCAAGGCCAGGTTGGACGGGGCTTGGAGCAAGCTGGGATAGTGGAAGGTGTCCCTGTCCCTGTCCCAAGGGGCTTGGAGCAAGATGATCTTTAAGGTCCCTTTCAACCCAAACCATTCTGTGGTTCTATGATATTTCTGTATTGTGGGAGTCAGCAAAGTGAGATTGCAAAGCCAGTGCAACACACTGGTATTTTCAGTCCAGACAACAATGGAATAGATATTTTTTACGGGTGGAGATGGACAAAAGAGTATTATTTAGAACCCCTGGAGGGCTAGGATTGAGACAGCTCATCTTAATAGTTTTTAGAGCTCCATGAATGTTTTTCTTTGTGTTAGTCAAAGCACAAAACTTGTTCTTGTCTATTATAGAGACCTATACCTTGCCTTTGGCAATCCCAATTCACCTGGTTACACCTCAGTTTCCAAACTACACCAGGAGAACAAAGAGAGCTATCTGCCTCCTCACACACCTGGAGCTAAATGCTTTTTGACCATAACAGACAGGAGCTGCTATTAGAAATGTGCCTTACAGACCATGTCTATAAATGCTTGAGAAGACAGGCTCAAAAGCAACATGTCAGGGAACAGAAACTAAATGCAAAGGAACAGAAACTAAATTCCTTGAAAGATCTATAAGAAAAAAAAACACAACAGACATATTAATTATTTAGCAAAACTCAGATGTCCATTAATGGCCACTTAGACGGCGTTTTGGCAGGATATCCTATTTACTGTACCACTCCTGTATCCCTGTAGCTGCCCATTTTGCTTTGGTGTGTTTGTGAGTCATTTCTGCTCCTGTCACTGGGGTGAGGCTCTGCAGCTCCCCAGCTTGTTATGAGCACTCTCTATTACCATACCCACTCCAAAATCCAGCACCCAAAAAAGCCTTCCATGGACCACTGAACAACAAAATGAAGTCATCAGCCCTGGGTAGAAAGGAACTGTGGCAGATGTTAATTTTTTCCAGCTGTGAATCAGTGAAGCCTCTTTTTACTAAACTACAGGATCAGATCCTTGTCTCCACCACCCAGCAAAGCTTTGTAAGGTGACAGAGATCAGAATCTGGCCAAGGAACACAGAAAGCTTAGAGAAATCATATTCCATGCTCTTGGGTGCCGCCTGCAGGCTTTGGAACTGCAGGTTACCAATAATGATTCCAAACCAACATTGAATACAGTCCCTTGAGGAATAAAAAGGGGATTTATTACTCTAAAATTCTAGAGAAATCAAGGATTGAGAAGATGAGATATTTTTGAATTGGTTTTGAGTAAGAAGAAGCTGAGATGGACATTTTTTCCTCACAACGAGTCTTCATGATGATTTGAACTCCAAAAGTAAAATTTAATAAACAAGCCAGAGAACCATAAACTCATGGAGATCAGCCTGGGAGGAAAAAACATACCGAGGAATATTTCCAGATATCGCTCTCTCTAACAAAACATTGTGCTTTGACAAGGCCCCACAGACTTTCAGCCACATAAATGCCTTTGAGGATACTCACTCCAGCCCCAAAGGTAGACCACATATGGAGACTTACAAAGCTGCTGCTATTTTCAAGTTCTTTTTTCCCTTTTTTTTTTTTTCCATTCATTTTTGTAATGCTTCATGTTCCTGGACTACAGAAGTCCAGAGGCTCTGGCCTCAATGTCCACAGCCTCATCAAAGGTGTGATAACAGAGCAGGACAGCCCTGTGCCCCTGGTCACATGGATTGGAGCTACCTGCCCATGGCCAAGGGCTGTCCTGGAGGTCTGGCATTATTAGTGCCTTCCTTGCCCTCTTTGTTCTCTGACCTTTTCATGAGACCTCTAAATGGTTTCCCAAAAGGCTCAGCATTTGTTCTGGCAGCCATCCATATTTTGCTTCCCTGCAGTCCTCTGGGTCTGAGGCTGCTGCTGTCTGCCCTCCTGCTCCCGGTCCCACCACTTCCTCCCCATGTCCCGTGCCTGAGGTAGGACTCAACTCATAATGACCCAGTTAAAAAAAACACAGGTTATTTGTTTATGGAGCACATTGCACTCTCAGAGTCCAAAACAGCTCAAAGGGGATGTGGGGGCCCCTCCTTGGGTAAGTAAAAGTAGTTTCTGATACACAGCTCACTCGGGCAGCCTGAGCTGTGCTGAGGACGTTGGATTTGCCCTGGGCTTGTGTGTGCAGGGGCTGGAGGGAACAGCAGCACCTCCTGCTCCCCAGCTGTACCACAGGGGATCCATCAGGGACACAGGAGGGGGATGAGCAGGGTGGCCAAGTCCCTTGCAAGTGTCTGGTCCTTTGTCAGTTCTGACAGGTGATGAGCAGAAGGTAAAACAGAAGGGGAAGGAGCTAAAACAATTTGAACAGGGGAAAAATTAATTTACCTTTTCTGACGATCTCAGACCTGGTGTTGGGTCCTGGCTGTTTTGATCTGTGACATCAATGGCCATTAAACCTTAGCTTTCAAAATCCAATTTTCTTATAACGAAAGACAGTTGTTCTAGCCGCTTCCCCTAGAAATACGTACTCATGTCTATAAAGAGCAGTAGATTTTTTTCAAAATAGATCCATAATGGTTTTCATGTTTTTGCCAGCTTGATTCAAATTGCAAACACTGATTTGGTTTTAAAATTTATAGAATCAAAATAAAGTCTGAAAGTTACTGGTTTACTGGTTGTTTGGTCTTTTTTTTAAAAAACTTTATAACTGGGGGTTATATGTCTTGTATAAATATAAAAGAAAAATGAAAAGAATAAAAAGAGGGAATAGGAAAAACCAACAAGAAATACAGAAATGGCAAGTCTGTAAAAAGACTATATTAATTTTAAATCCTTTTTTCCCCAGAAAAATGAAACCTTTTACTACTCTAAGAATTTTTCATGGAAATTGCTGCATTGTCCACCAGACTATATTCAACTTAAAAAAAATTGTACTTCAAGAATACATTTTAACCATCACTCATAAAATATAGTCTTTTCTCCTTTTCACTGCTTTCTCTCATATGTCAACTCTCTGCCAGAAGTTCAAGGCCCTTCTCACTGAAGAAGAAAAAAGAGAATGAGACAGAAGCGAGAGTGAGTGCAGAGGGGATTGAAAAAGCAGGAGAGAGGAACAGCCCTGACACAGCAGAATTGGGAACAGTTCAGTGTCCTGCTGAAAATCTCCAGTGGAAGCCACCAAAATCCATCAGTGTCCCAGTGCCTGGTCAGTTGAGGATTATGGAGCACATGGAACAGCAGCTGGGCAGGGAGCCTGTTGGCAGCACAGCAGAACTCACAGGGATGCTGAGCCCACCACTGCAAACATACAGGAAGCAAAACCAGCACCTGGCACCACATGGGCCCAGCCCTGAGAGAGTCCAGGTGCACTTTTGGATTGACACAGGGCTGGGCAGGGAAGAAGGGGGAAGAGAAGTCCAGCTGGCAATTGCCAATTAACTTTTAAATTTTTATAAAGGTCTAAGTGATATGTTTCTGGTTTAGGATGAAGCTTTCTCTTGCTGCTCCTTCCTCTAGAAAGAAAATCACCAGCCAAAACACTCTAAAATATGGCCACTCTTCTTATTAGGTGACTTTTCTTCTGAAGGAGGAAGAACTAGATCTGGAAGGGATTTAGGGAAAGCATTATGATTTCTTTTCTCCTCTTGCAGAAAACCAGAAACCTGAGTGTTAACATCAAAGCAAAGACGATGGATTAAAATGGATTAAAGGTCTATCTTCATGCAGAGTTTTTTCATCCAGAGGATCCCAGTGGTCTCTGCACCACCACTAACACTAATTTTACTGGAGAGCTATGAGTCCACAGAGAATAAAGAAAAGACACCTAAAAAACAAGGTCCAAGGAATCCAACAATGTCAAGAACTTCAACAACTTCACCAGTGAAGATCATTTTATTTTCAAAAAATAAAACCAAATCACATACAAGAAATTAGGAAATAAAATCTCCCGTGAGGCTGCTGCCATAAACAGTGCAATGATAGAAAACAAGAATGAGACTTTTAATAGACACAACACCCACCTCTGAAATGCAGGCAACGATTCAGCAGAGCCCAGAATGCAGCTGGGTGGCATTGTTGAGTGACAGGCTTCAGGAAATGAAGTGCCATATCTATGTGACACTAAAGACGGTATTTTGAACAGGAAGCTGGTTAGAAATGGGAGTAGAAGAATAAATGTAATGGCAATGGGAAGGGAAACAAAACCATAGTGAGATTTTTAACCAGCTAAAAAAAAAAAAAAATGGCATTTAGAGCAAAACTGGGAGAGAGCAAAGCCAAGGCACTGTACTAATCCAGTCCCACACACCTGGAGGGTCACACAGAGGTGGCATCTGGTCAGGCTGCCCATAAAGGATACATACTTTCCTTTTCTGGCCACAGCTCTGACAGAAAAGCACATGGGCTGAGCACCACCGAAGTGCAGCCCCCAACCCTCTGCAGACTCCAGTGATGGGCTTGCTCTGTGCCCAGACACGTTCCTTTTGCGTCAAAAATCTCCCTTTTATCTCAGCTTGTTATGGATCTTGTCAAGCCTGGTCTGGTTTCTTATGAAATCAGCAGGAAACACCTAGCATGGGAGAGGATCAAATCTATCTCCGTTTCCAGCTTCTACTAAGTGCCTGACTATCCTAATGTAATGCAACCCAACATCCTCCACTCTGACCAGTCCTATTCCTTCAGCTACTTGGTTTATTCTCTGGAGTTTGTATCCTGGAGTCCCAGCAGCAGCAGCAAAAACAGCTGCCAGCATCCTGGGAATATCTGCCTTGGAATCTCAACTACTGTGTGAAGCTGCTGCTCTCCAGTTTGAGATTTGTGTTTGCAAAGGAAATCTGTCCAACAACAACATCGAGAGAGGAAAAAAAGGAGGAAAAAGGGCTTTATATAACAGAATTAACAGAGCTGTTCCAATAGTAATGTGAAGTTAACAGGCAACTTTTCCTCCTCCTTCTCTGCCCCCACCCCAATCTCCTCCTCTAACAGCAGTTTCATTTGTTTTTGTTTCCAAGCTTCTTTTACTGGCCACTCACACAGCCCCGCTCCCTTTGTCTAATTTGGATCTCGAACTTCCATGCAACAGACTCTTGCTGTAACTGTAAATCTTTTTATGGCCCTTCTGCCTCTGAACTGTAAAAGCAATGCCACTGTAAGCTGCCTAAATGGGTCGTAAATCCACTTAGTGCACTGAATGAGGAAAAAAAAGATTTTAAGGGAAAGAAGGAAAAAAAGGCAAACTAAGGTGGCTGGAGGGACACAGGGGAAAAAAAAAAACCAAGAATGTACTTGCTAAATGGAACCAAAATAACAGGAGTCAAAGGGAAAATATGAACACTGAGGTGGGGGGGAGGATGAAATAATGCATCTTGGTGGTAAAAACAAACGGCTTGTGCAGGGCTGTGCAGTTCATTAGCACCCAGCGAGTTATGGGACAACATTGATTGCCCTCTCCATTTCTGTTGGCACCACTGGGGTCTGGTAGCACCAGGAGAGCCCAGGAGACGGCTAGCAGCTAATAGACTCTTTTTCCACTGGGTGGTCCAGGGACGGGTATCTGGGTCTAATTCTAGCTCTTTTGTACTGCCTGACTTCCAGGTTTAATCATGGCTCTGTGTCTCAGTTTATTCCATTCTGTAAATGGGAGATAAAGATATTCCCCTTGTTTGCAAACTGTTTTGAGAGCTACTTAAATGCCACCAAGGAAGGGGCAGAACTGATTCCTGTGGCAGTCAATAGCAACAGTCTAATTTGCTTCTGTAGAAGCAGAGCTAGCCCAAAATGGGCCACTTTTGTCCACGTAATTTATTGCATTTATCAGCATGGTATCTGAGCTCTAAGATTATTATCCAAATTCCACTGAATTCACTGAGTGTCTTTCCACTGCTTTCAATAAGTTTTGGATTTGACCCCGAAGTCACAAAAAACCCCAAACCTGAGGAATATGTCAAAAGAATGTAAGTGGGTGTGAGTTGAAATTGAGGAGTTTGGAGACAGGAGTATGCAGAACAGTAGCTATTTAAAGACCAAGTTCGCTACTGAGTGTTCCCTTTTAATAGGGTTATATAAATACATTCCCGTCTCAATACATGTGGAAAAACAGGCAGTGAGGTGAGACTCTATTGCTTTATTTCTTATGGGAAATATTGTGCATAGCTAAACTACCTCTTCCCCTTTCCTCACCCACCACCCACAGTCCCTGGAAGCCTTCAGCAGCTGTGTACAGTGTGAAGAGGCACATCCGGGAGCACTGCGAGAGTTAAAAAGTTCACAGCTCTGCCCTTAAAATAAAGCCCCTGTTTTCACTGCATTCTCACTTTGCCTCGTAGACTTGATCTGAGTTTTGGCACTCAACATGTCAGAATGGGAGGGGAGACTGGTTATGCCTTTCATTATTATTATTTTACTGGTCTGCTCCCTTGCAAGGAAAGGAGGAGGGGGAAAAAATGTTCTTGCTTGGCTCTCTAAAGACCAAACGAGTTTCAGTACAGTTCCCTCGGGCCAGGTGTGTCCCCCACAGAAAGTCACTGCCCAAGTGGGCACCAGTTGGCATCCCAATACCCATTCTCAGGACAAAAAGCCAGTGGACAAAAGAGAACTGAGAGGTGAACCCTCTCTTTTTCCTCAGTACCATACATGAGGTGCACTGGCCAATAGCTCAGGTCAGGAGATGCTGATACTATAACTTAAAAGAATACTATTAAAATGATGGAAATCTCTGACTATGAAAAGTGGGGTCTGCACCTGGATAGTAATTACATTTCAAAGGAAATCCATCTGGTACTTTATTGCTTATTTTCTTCATGCACTTTGTGTACGAGAACAATACAAGGGCTGGAATATTTCATACCAGGAGACTTCCAAAAAGCGGTTTGCACTGTCAGGCCAATAAAATACACAGATTTTTGCAATATTATATCAATTATGGGTAACAATTGGAATACACACTTTTTTAAGAACCTTCCTAAAAACACTGGCACGAATCCTTGGAGCAGGCAAACACCATCAAAGTCTGTGGGGCTCATATACAGAAAAAGCAGTTAAGGCTTCAGTGTCTGGAAAGTTTTACAACTACAGCTAAAGTCAAGGGAAGTTTATTTTTGCTGTCAACAGAGCTAGAGCAATCTCCTGCACTGATGACTGAACCTTGTCTGCCTATAGAGGCTGGGGAGTAGGACACAGATGTCACAGGGTGCAGCACAGGACAGTTATGGGGGAACCCTCTGGCCACATGAGAACCAGCTCCTCCAAGATGAAGACTCTGGTCACATATTAATAACACCAGGCTTTAGCTGGATTGGGCCCGTCTGTGTGCAAACAATCATGCCTTTGTATTACAAAGAGCACATTTTAGAAGGAAAGCTATATAAAGTCCATCAGACTTGGGTACCAGTCTTTAAAGACTCTGAGAATGTAGCAACAGTCTTAAAATAAAATCGCATACAGCCAGAGCAACCTGATGACAAGGCAACCTCTCCTTCATTGCCAAGTGATTTTGTTAATTCTACTGAATATTACACAGGTCTCAAGATGACTGATGCTTTCATTACCACCTTGGCCTTGGCTATTAGGTCATTGTTATGAATTTCAACTCTCCTTTTTAAAATTTTACCTGTCACCATTCAAAGAAATGGTATTAAAAATAAATGATGAAAACTTGAGAGTTAGAAAGATGGAAAACCAAAAGGTAAATCCTATAGAAAAGCAGACAATTAAAAAATATTATTATATTAATGATTTCTTACCCATCTTGAACTTTTAGTGATGATGTTGGATGGCTCAGTTGGAGGTTACTGGCTAGCTGACAGCAGCAACGTTACTATAAATGAAACCTAAGCAGCAGAATTCGGCTATAACCTACACTTGCTTTACATTTGTGCAACCTCTAGTATAGAACTAGGAAACAGTCACAGATTTAATTTACTTTTCACTTCTGATGCTCTCTGCATATTGTGGGGGATATGGTTTTGGCAAGGAGTTTGCATTTATTAGCACATATAAATTTACCAAGAATGTTTGGTCTTGCTGTTAAAGCTCAGATCTAAAAGACAGGAATATGTCAGAAGCTGAGTGTCATTTTTAAAAGCAAGCTTCAAGCCCATATATTTCTGTTGAAATACTTCACAAGTAAACCAACTGCACCCAAAAGAGTTCAGAAGGCAGAAATTAGACATAACCTCAAATATTATTTTTTTAAAAAATATTTAATTATTTCTAAGATTTGGAAAACTGATTCATGATTTCTAAATATTTGGAATTGGAAATACTGCTGCTAACTTCTTATCATTGTTTCACATAAGAACACACAGGTGCAAGGACAGTTTTCTGTCTCCCTAACTAAATTGGACAGAGAGGATTTATTGAAATAATGTGCAGGGTCAGACTTCAGCAGCTCAGGTTCAATAGCAGATGCTGGCACTTGGTCTCCCTACCCACCCTTGTGTTAACACCACTTCAGGCATTGCAAGGCTGAGTATCCCAGGGCACTCTGGAGTGTTTTGGGAGATTCAGGCATGAGATTTTGCTATGAACCATCCCATGTGACCCTGCACAGATAAGCTCAGGTCCCTTGGGAGAAAGGTAATATCACACTGGAGAGAACAACATTGCAAGAGACACTAAAAATATTCTTATTTCTGAAGTTTTCAAAAAGCTGTTCAGAAGTGTTACAGTTCAGAAAAGCCCTTTTTTTTCTTCCTTAAGCAGCTGCAGAATACAAAAGAGATTTGGCTGAAAAACTGTCCCTAGCTCTGAACTGCTTCTTTATTTCTGCTTGCTTTGTTTTACTCCTCTTGCCAATGTTTAGGAGGAGAATAATTTATTCTGGGGTCAGCCTCAACTTTCCTGTTCGTGCCAGTATATTTTCGACCAGATTCCTCAATTCATATACGCAAACTTAAACAACTTTTTACATCCACACATAACCTACCTGTGCTATTAAAGAGAAGCAGCTTCCTCTCATCTTGGGGAGAACCTGCTGCTGACAAACTCCTTCTCCTCTGGACCACAACCTTTGACTCGTCCTGTGGGGGAGAAGGGAGAAATGCAATTGGGTGCAGAATTCCAATACATCCCTCTGGGGCGTCAGACATCCAATTTCCAAGCAACCATCAAAAAGTCCATATGGAATTTCATCTTTTATATGAAGCAATGAGGAACAGGAAAACCCAGCAGCGAACACATGCTGTGTGTTACTCCTGCCTGTGGGCTTGGGCCAGGGTCTGAGCCTTTCCAGGTGCTCTCCTGTGCACTGAGCAGTAGCTGTGGGGAGGTTCAGCACACTTGGGGTGCTCTTACACTTTATTATTATTATTATTATTATTATTATTATTATTATTATTATTATTATTATTTTAACTAAGAAACAAGCTGCTTGGTCCATTTGAGGAGGATATGGCCTTGGGACAGATGTGGAAATAGTCTGAAAACATGAGGGTCAGGCAGTGGAACACTTCCAAGATTGTATGAAACATTAAGCAAGTGAATGGAAAACATTTATTTTCCCATCTCATATTCCCTCCCAACATTGGATTTCTCAGGCTTATCTTCCTATCTGCATTATAACAGAGCCCTAATTGTGTTTTTCTCCATGTTTTTTTTCTGTAGATCTAAAAAGTTCCAACCTGGAGTCTCCCCTTTCACACCAAAGGGTTGTTTTTCCCACCTCTGGAATCAGCTGAGCAAGCCAGGAGCAGGCTGCAATGCCAGAGACACTGATGGACTGCAGGGACACGCTGCAGCCCATGGACCTCTGGAAATGAAGATGAAATGAGGCTCAGTTGTGTGCAGCACATTGATAAGATTTTGGCCCCCATTTCAGTGTGACCCAATAGGTTTAAATTGCTTCATTTCTCAGCCAGCCAAGAGCAAATGGGTGGTAGATGTGATATGGCTGTTCACTGGAAATCACCCTTGATTGATTTACCTTCTCCTCCTCAGCAGTGTATGGGCTCAGTGTGTGGCTGGGGCACATAAATTACATAGAAAAAACCTTTCATGGTTGTGTATAGTCTATATATGTTGTCACCCCATCAGAGGAGAAGCTTTTATGAAGTATTAGCTCTAAGTGTATACAGAATAGAAATGATAATTTTTATTTGCTTGTCAGAAGCTAAGTCACATTTCAAAGTAATACTTTTGCATTGAAATCAAGTAGAACCAAATAAGTTTGATCATTTTTTTAGTTAAAGAAGCAAGCAGAAAATGCTGCCACTGGTTATAAAAACAACAAGAGAATTTTTAGGAGTTTTTTTGTTTGTTTATGAGAACTAATAAGAGCTGTGAAATTCAAAAAAGTTTTCAGTTTTCATTAACAAGATTTCAACAGTTTGGGGTTTACTTTTGCCTTGTTGAAAAAAGACACAAAGATGCTTCATTTTAATGTGTTTGCAGGGAAAAAAAATGCTATCAGCACTGCTACATTGTTATTTCTGGGGAATGACTAACAAATTATTGGAGAACTATTCACAGGAATCATTTGGGTGAATTATACATTTTGTTGTGATTGGAACAAGGCCCTTATTTCAGGCTCATATGGCTACTTCATATGGCTACCTTATTCATGTGGCTACTCATTATTCATATGGCTACTCATATGGCTACCTTATTTCATACTCACATGGCTAGCCACTAGTATTGAGAAGTCACTTGAACCTAGGTTATAAAGAACTGGGATTAAAATCAGGGACTGAAGCTTCACGACAAGTGGTGGGTTTGTCTCAGGTTTGTGCAGCACACGAGAGCAGGGTCCTGACTCGAGACTGCATCTCCCAAGGGACACAGCACTGACAGTTGTACAGATAAACAGAAACTGGTCATGGAGCAGGGTCTCTGCTCCAGGCTGGCTGGGATGCACAAGAGAGCTGGGCTTTGGTTGGGAGAGGCAGCTGCAGGGAGAAAAGGATTTTGCTAGTCTATGCTTAATATTCATTAAAATTAGGTTTTAGATCAGGTAAATCTGGACAAACATGCAAGGTGAGATTTCTAGATTCCTTATCTGAGTATCCCAGTTTTAGGACATGCATAGGCCACCCATGTCTGAATAATATGTTTCAAACTTATTTTCCATCCTTACACTCAAAACTTCAAAACAACCCCAAACGGGAAAATTTACTTTTCTCCATACCCAAACCAGGACCCACTAAAGGAAATAATTTCTCCCCTTCCTCCCTTCCCAAGGTCAGTATAGATTTACCAGATTCAGATCTATTTTAACATTTTAATGTCCCTTCAGTTCTGAAATCTGCTGTGCTTCTCTTGTTACTGTGGGGCAAATAGTGCATAACTGCAGAAACTCTGGAGAAACTTACAATTACAACATTTGATAATTAATAGTTTCTAGCAAAATTCCAGTGTTCATTTCAGTTTGGTGAAAGAAGGAGGGATAGTAATATATTTTTAACCATAAAATATTACTCGTTCAATGCAATGCAAATCCCTGCAGCATAAAGACCATTCTTGCAAACCACTGCCAGAAATCCATACCAGTCTCCCAGGATCCCAACCAACACCTCCCCACTTTTCCCAACCAAAGCCATGCACCGAGCAAAGCACACCTGCCATAAATCTCAGGGCATTCCCAGCTCTCAGAGCAAACTGATAAGGCTGTGGCTGGGGGATGATGTATGGGGATGTCACCAGCTCCCTCCCCTCATGCACAAGCCCCTTTCCCCTCTTGCAGGCATTTTTTATGGGCTCCAGTGACTCAGCCATCAGAGCTCTCCCAGCCATCCAGCCGGATGACAGGAGGCCGCTGGCAGCTGTCCCCCGTGGCTGGTGGGGATGGAGGAGGAGGCAGGAGCTGGGCATAATTAACGGGACAATTGAATGGGTCACGCCTCTCTGATTTCAATTAACCCCTGAACTTTGCAGTGACAGGATCTCATGGTTACCAACTAACTTCAGCAAAAACCAGATGTGATAACTGGTTAACCCAAAATCTCAGGGTACAGTTGGGGTTTGATGAGTCTCTTCTCAGATCACTTTAATACTCACCCAAAGAGAAAGGAGTAACTATGGGTCTGATTATTGTACTGGAGCTGGAGTCTGATTTGTTCCCTTTTCAAATCAACCGCAGGATTCAATACAGGGAGAACAATTAAGCAAAAAAGACCCAGAGAAATATATTAATGGCATTAAGGACACAGGCATTCAAAGCTTTCAAAACCGATTAGTGTATACAGACAGATAAATAAGAAAAAATAACTTGTTCAAGAAAGACTGAGATAAGCACAGAGCTGACATCAGAGAACAAACCAATCTGGCTATGTTACGAATAGAGCTTTCCATTATTTACTCATGTATTTTAGAGAGCCCTTTTTAGTTTTAAAATCAGCACAGAATTTTAGAGTTTCAATACAAGAGGTTATTTTAAAATCCTCTATGAACTACAAAGATTTCTAGCTTACAATAAAGCTACAACTAAGAATTAATATCAAACCAAAGAATGCAGATTTTTAAAATTAAACACCTTTTGCATTCTTCTACCTTTCAAATTTGGAAACTAGAGAGAGAAATCCTGGTTTTTCTGGCCTTTCTTTTCGATATAATTTTGCCACTTAGATTGTTGACCCTCTCTGGATAGTGAAATTGATTTAATTCTGCTATCACTTGCGGGGCTGCAAGGGCCTGAGGATAAACTGTTATCGCTTTGCCTATTAGCTTAAATGAATTTGTTCTTAATATTTAAGCAGTTATAAACGAGAAACTAATCTGAATTTATGATAGAAGACTGTGCATTTTCATGTAGCTGCAGTTACAGCACCAGCTATCAGAGACAGTGAAGGATGTTGAAGCACAACCAAAGACTACAGTACAAAAAAATTATAAATACCAGAAATGGTGACCAGACTCGTAACGTTTCAAAAAGATGTGTTATCCTACAAGCAATTTCAAGAAAATTTGAAAACAAAATCACTGTTTATAATATGGATTATAAACCTCTTTTTGCAAACGCATTCATAAAAACATCCCTTTAAAAAGAAAAAATGCAGAAAGATTATAAATTTATTAAACAATATCCACAGATTGAATAGTGCAGACTACTGTCAACCACTACTAAGACTTTGTTATGCAGTTCTTCATAGCTTAAATACCACAATTCATCAAACTAATTGCAAGCCTGCAAATTCCTTATTCATAACAGTAAATAACCACATCTATTAAGTAACTTCTTGCAATGAAAATCTCACTGTCTAGGCTGATACTATGTGCTTTTATCCTAATGGATTTAAAGCACCTACAATAAACAAGAACCAAAAGTCAAAGCTTTTTTTTAAAGCAAAATATCCCACTCTCAATATTTAAGAAATTACTTTCAGACACCTGAAGCTGCCCATGCTACAGCACACTTCAGTTCCCTACATATTACTAGCCCTGTCTAATAAAGGCTCATGTCCCAGAGAGAGAAGCATCTGGCTCTTCTCCCCTAATCAATAACATTCAGGAAAAGTCCCTTCTTTCAGCAGCAGCATAAATTATCAGATATATGCAAATAGACTTGCTAATGTTAATTGCCAGGGCTGATTGGTGATTAATTTTTTGATTATGATCAATCATTCCACACGAATTTTAATAAGACATTCCAGGCAATCTGCAAATTGATAATAATTAGGGACCCCAACCGGTAACGCATCCACAGCCAACTAAAACACATCCCTGTGATTGAGCGTGTTCCTGTGAACAACATTCTCCTGTCTGAAAAAAGAGAAGGGGAATGATCAGAGCCTCTGGAGCCTGCAGGAACCACGGTATCAGATCTAACAAGAAGCTCCTTTTTTGCCATTTTAAGGTAAGATGGACTATGGCGTCCCCTGACACAACTGGCCACCTTCTTTGTGTCCCTCGTGTGGCCAGAAATTAAAAGGGAGTTTCATTCACATTCACATGACAATGCCTTGGAAACATCACCCCAAATCTCAGACTTCCAGCCAGGAAAACAAGCACAGGATCCCAAAAAAACCCAACTGAAGAATATTTCTTGGAGCACTCCTGCCAGGGAACATGGCTAAAGGCATGACACAATTAGAGTTTCAGGCCCTGCAAATTAAAAAAGGGCCAAACAGAAGGTTCATGCAATGTCTTTTTTTTTTTTTCTTCCTGGTGCACAGAAGGCAACAGCACTAAATTTTTAGCAACAAGAAAAATGGTTTTGCTGTGTGACACTTGTTTGTGTACTTTATGGTGAAAGTTCAGACACTGCTGTAAATATAACAGCTCAAAATGCAATGTGATTAATAATATTTCCTTTAAAAAGGAATTCTCTGGCAAACATAAATATCCTCATACAACACTCTAAACCCAAACACTATTGCTGTGTACAAACCAGAGTGCAAGTGATTGGAAGGGGACATGAAGTTTTTCAGACTTGCAGATCAAGTGTTTGACTTTGCTCTGTATTCAAAATGCACAGACAGACCTTGACACGTGCAAAGAGGAGTTTAACAAGCATCATCTTGTGTCAAAAATGAGTGAAGTGCAAGTGAGGGATATTGGAAATTAAGAGCACTGTATCTCAGCACTGCCCTGTCATGTTCAGCTATTACTCAAAGCTTTTGAAATTTCTGCCTCCATGGCCCATTTCTGATTTGCACAAAATACTCCTCTTTATGTGTCAAGAATGGTGTAAAGGAGTTCGAATATAAATGAAAATAAATCCCTGAGGTCTCCATTTCTTTCAGTTCTTTCCCTGCTGCCAAATGGACCATTTTATGATGAGGTCCCAGGTATTTGCTCTTTTATTTGAAAAGCTTGTAGTTAGTGCAGTATAAGTAGCTCAGCTTTTGCTTTTATTAAAAGGACAGAGTAAGATTAGCCCAAAGTTTTAAGTTAAATTTTCTGAACACAAGTTAGGTTTCAGCTGAATGTTATTTTGCACAGGAAATATCTTCCTGAATAAGTCATCTTTTCATCAAAACACAGAAACATGGATTTTACAAAAAGTGCAGCTTTCAGTGAAGCTTTTAAACAAATAGGAAAACATTTCCTTTTTTTCCCAACAGTTTCAATAAGAAAAGAAATGCCAAACAGTAAAGCAGCACATGCTTGCTTGCTTTCTATATAGCAAACAAGAAATGCTTTCAAGCAACACATATACTTGTGGGCTTTAACTATAAAATGTCTTTTATTGAGGTGTTTTTAAAATCCTGGCTCCATTTTACCTCAATCTTCTAATTCCCAACCACTTTCAGGAATTTTAGACACTTTTAGAGGGAATTTAGTGGCCACAGCAAGCACAGAGTGACACAAGGAGTAAACATGAGTGTCCACCAAAGGCGTTTACCTTGGAAAAATACAGCCCAATTCTTTTCTAGTTGTCCCAGCTCAAGAACAACTCTATAGTCAGGGGAGTAATTCTACTATGAAACTGATGAGTTTGATAAACAAATTAGGTCCCTATTTTTAAAATTAATATTTCATTAATTTTATTTTTTTAATTGTGCATATTTTCTGAAACCAAATAAAATAACAAATGTTTAAGTTCTCTTTGCAGCTGAGATTCCTCTCTGCTCCCTTTATAAATCTCGTTCAGGAAAACTGAAATGCTGACATGTTTCTGGGATTTGGTCTGTCATTCCTCTCTAGCTCCTCACACTTGTACAATTCACAAGGTCATGAGTACAAAATGTGCTTGTTAACTTACACAAGAATAAAGCTGTCAGATGGGCTGAGGGCTCCTTGTGTACCGGTTTAGTGAAATATGATTATCCAAGCTGTAAAATGGATAAACCTATCAAATTAATAAATCTGCTGCCCTGAAGACCACGACTGATGTCGTTGCCTTACCTACAAGGCACCCTTTCTTAAATTAATACTTGATAAAGGAATAAATCTTTTAAAGACACACACTAAAGCTTTGCATTGAAGAGTTATCTTTTGTGTTACAAACTGTAAGTACTTTTTACTGCAATGGATGTAAATGAGAAAAAATGAATTCCAGGGAAAAAAAGAAATCTTAGAAAATGTTATTACCCAGCTAACACTGTGGGCTGCTTCTTATCTGTACACAACTAATCACGTCCCTGTTTCTTTTTTTATTCTAACATGTGAGTGGATTTTAGTGCTCATGAAAGTGAAGGATAATTAGTAGGGTAGTGGATAAAGTGGAAGGGCACTGCCTTATCAAAGGGAGATTGGGTCAGCTACATATGGGCAAAAGAAATCATGATTCTCTTCTTTCAGCTGCTTTGATTTATTTCTCTCAAGGTCCAACAATGAAGTTTCACATCAGGGGAGAGAGAAGGAAAAAGAGTTTCAAAGGGTTCATCCTTCTTGACTTCCTAGAAAGCCTTTAGCATACTGTGTTTGTTAAGGCTCAATATCACTGTCCTTTATTACTATTTTTTTACACAGACAACCTCACAGAAATAAAAAAAACCACTCTACAAGGCATTGATCAAATATAGGCCAAGAGAAAATCTCTCTCGTTGAAATTTTACAAACTAAAACAAAAAAACTAAAAAGCGGAAGGGAAACAAGCAGACATACAAAAGGAGCTGCTTTAAGATCACATGGCAACCAATCAGCAAAAATATGGAACAGAAAACAGATTTCCTGATCCAACCCAGTACCCACTGATAAACTTATACTGCAATAATGCTAAAAACGAGACAAAAATAAAATCTCAGTGCATCCAAAGGCTTCCAACATCATGCTCAAAACTCAAAAGTGAATTTGTAAAAGGAAACAGGAAATGAAAACTAAAGAGGGTTGACATGATTACGGGGTGTTAATAAGAAAAGACATAAGCCAGGGGCCTTGATGTACAACTAGACAACAAGAGGTTACATTTGGAGTCAGGGCTATGCTAATTTGCAAACTTGGGTCCATTTCATTAAGTGAACTGAGAGACAGGCTGTCTCAGTCCAGCAGAGAGGGATCTCATTATCCATGTAGGGAGCAAGAGATAAGAATCTTTTAATAATTGCTGGGAACTTTTTTTTTTTTTTATGATGATATGGAATGCCAATTTATGCCTCTCCACTCAATGTGGATAAAAACCAGCCTCCTTCACAGTTCAAACCAGCCCCCCTCCGGGCTGTGGCCATTAGGACAGGGAGGGAAAACAGACTAATATGCTTGCCCGGGAGACCAACGCTGCAAAACTCCATTAATGCACTTCATATTGGGAACATGTTTGTTTATGGTGGGTGGGATACTTTGCCAAGGCTTTTTGCTTAATTTTTAATGGGCACAGCTGTAGGTTTTAGGGCCAAATCCAAACCCCAATGCAGCCAATGGGCAGGACTGCTACTGACAACTAAATCCTTGGATCAAACCCTTCACTCATTCCTTCTTAAGAAATGGTTCTGAATCAACACTTTTTGGAAAAAGTTAAAGAGAATCTATTACTTTGGCAAAAGCATTGTTTGCAGTGCTTTCCCTTTGTCCCTCTCTCCAAAACACATCCACTGCAGGCATGAGAAAGGAGCATTACAGAAGTTTGCACAGCTATTCCCTTCCCTGCTCTAAGCATGTTTCCTTCTTCAGGCTAAGCACAGCACAGATTTTGTGACAGGGAAAAGTTTAATCTATGAGAGACTGATTTTGAGAGATCTGCACCTTTCACGTGACTGTACCAAACATAATTCTGACCACCTCCAAAAGCATTTGCATAAAAAATAAAGTTAGACAAGGTCTCAAGGTATTAGTGCATAATATTTGCTAAAAGCTGAGATAGAGACACAAAAACTTAGCAAAATCACACTAATAGCATTAAACTCTTGAGAGTAAACTTTTCCCTGTATACAAACTTACACTGCAAGGAAAGGAGGAAGCAAAACGGTTTCCACAGCCAAATCTGTTCATTTCCTTGAAGTTCCTGGGTTGGCCTGTACATTAGTGTTGGAAAACACTATCCAGGGAACTCTGAAGCCATGCTTATCTCTAAAGCTGGCTGCATGAGTTGTTTTTATGCACCGGGTCAACCTAAGGACTATGTACAACTTATCTGTCCCCTCAGCAGGAACTGAATTATAAGGCTCTCTTCAGCTGACCTTGCCTTCTTTCCCAGTTTCTAGCTGTTCTTCTTTAATTTCCCATATGCCCATTTACTATTGGAAGTCATTTGGCCAATATCTTTTGTGAAAGGCACTCCCAGACTACAGAAAGGAGGACTGGTAAAATGTAAGCTGATTTTCTGGCTAAAAAACTCATGTTCCCCGTCCTTAATTTGATGGGAACTTAAGAATCAGCTATGTGGGCACAGATAATCTCCCAAGATAACAAAAGTGCCTCCTGCGAGCATTTCATGGTATTTACAACTAAGGAAAAGAGAGAAGGAAGCGCTGAGTTAAGTGTGCTCACAAGGACAAGGGTAGTGAAGGGAAACCCAGAAGACTGGGGAGAGAAGAAGCGGGCAGCAGTGGCTCAAAAGGGCCCACATTTCTCCCTGCAGACTGTGTGACTGCCCTGGAACAGCTCTCAACACACACCAAGCCAACAGAAAGTGTCCCCTCCCAGACCTGAGATGGATGGTGCTGCAGTGCAGCCTCCTCCTCTTCCTTACAGCTGGAAGAAAGGAACACGAGGTTTACACAGAACACCTCCTCACACCCTCACTGGAGCAGGAGTCTGATACAAACTGTTTTTAAGCAGCTGGTATTCAGTCCTCTAAATTAACAGTGAAGCCCACATGAAGGGCTGAGAGAGACTCATACTGATGGATGTCATTTCTTGGGCTGCTGCAGAATAGGTTTCTGTTCAGGATTCTGTGAAAAAGACAGGGACAAAATAGGTCCCAGAAGGAACCCTGAGAGACACGAGCTGGGAGCATGGCACAGGGTGCTGCTGTTTGGTAGCCAGGAGGGAGCACACAGGGAATAACCAGTCTTTGCTCTTAGCCTTGCAAGGATAGTGCTTCAAACTGTCCTCCTTGCAGTCTCCATTCTCCTTTCTTCCCTCCCATATCACCACTGTCCCACTCTCAGGGATATGAAGAAAAATTAATAAAGGCTGCAGTAGATTGTGTCAAGCCTACATTAAATGCCTCAAATGGAGTTTAGATTACACAAGTCATCCTAAAGGTTCAGATTTTGCCAGTAAACACCCAGGGACTCTGCAAATGAAAGTCCTGATCACTGGGCAGTATAAGCACTGGCTGGAAGCACCAGCCTTGTGCTTGCAAAACATCTTGAGTTCTTAATATCTTGAGATTTATCCTACAAAGTGGTGCTTGCAGTCCTCTCTTCTAAATGTTTTTTGACTAAATGGAAAAGCATCATTAGTAACCACGTCACATGAGCATCCTTTCCTGTACACTTAAACCATAGTTGAAGTATCCAAATAACATCGTTTCTGACTTGGAGAACGTTTCTGTCAATACTCATCAAGACCATAGGCAAATTCTATCACTTTTGTAGCTTCAGGTTTCTCTCATCTGTGAAACTGCTGTATTATATCACATTTCATCCCAGACAGCAGTGAGATGTTGTACATTACCCTTTCCTTTTAAAAGCTTCCATCTCCCAGTCCTCCTAACTAAGGATATTCCAAGCCTTACTTTGCAGTGAAAGACCTCATCATGGTAAAACATATGATGATCTTTCCAACTGGACAAATCATGTCCACTAGGGGCTTGTGTAAGACCACTGAATTTACTTTTGCTTTTGAATTAAGCCACCAAATTTCAGCCCAGGTATTTTAAGATGAAAAACTAAAATTCATAATGTGACACTCACAAGGCTTCATGCTGATTGCTCTGCTCTCTTCTGTCTACTGTCCATAGGTTCCACTTGTCGAGTTGGGAAACACATCCAAGTTACCTTGGCCTAATTTATTTGCAGTGTATTGAGATAAAAGTCCAGCTGTAATATAATTGGAATTAAGTGGGGTAATAGACTCCAGATTTTTTAAAACATATTAAAAGGAGATCTCTCTCTCTCTGCTTATTTCTCATAATTACAATATGAATTTAAGACACTATAAAATTAATAGAACCCTGACTCTGGTGACTGAAGTCTCCTACACAGGCAGACAGACAGCCTGTCCCTGCCCGTGCCCTCCAGCTGTGACTGTAACCCTACACATGATAACTACTGCTTTACCTCTGGGCAATCTCATTTACTGACCTTTTAAGACAGATGTTAAAAGACCAATTGAAACTAATAACATGCAATGCTTTCCGTGAGCTCAAACCTTGACCATACACAGAAGATTTTAAATTACTCACCTCATTATATGCCACAGAAAAGCTGTGGGAAGATCACCCTCTACTACTGAATAGATACATATATATAGATAGATACATAGATATATAGACATATACACACACACACAGGGAGATTTTCAAGCTAGAAGTGCATATACGGTAAAGTCACATTTAGCCTATGATGGGTATAGCGTGATTTCATGTTTTAGTGGGGTTTTGGTAAACTTGGATAGTAAAACCAGTTTTCTTGGCCTGTTTCCTTGCAAGATACTTTTGGCCTGATGCTGGTGTCCAAGCAGGTCAGGGCAGAATGGACCATGGTCTGGAGATGTCACAGCCACTGTCCCATGGCCCAGAGGCTCTGAGAAGGATGCATTGTGCATCTAGATCCACTTAGGAAAAAAAATCTCCTGTTTTCTGTGCCCTCATTTCACAAAGAGGTGTGGTCATAGCTGGAAGGCAGTGGCTGCGTGTTGTGAATACAAGAAGAAGGAGGTGGGAAAGGAGGCTCTCGTTAGCAGCTCCTGCAGATGAGACATTGTGTCCAGCCACATACCTGTGATGTGTACAAGTAAACCAGATCTGTGCACACAAGCATACTCGCTCAAGTGTAGGATATGATATAATTATAGCCAATTAAATAGTTTTCCCTAAGATGTTTTTTAGAAATCAAGTTGTTACTTATTCATTAGGCTGTCAGTAAACACAACTCTCTCACATACAACGTTTAACTTCTGCTCAGGTTACATTACTTGAACAAAATTCTCATGGTACCTACATCGTCTATCAGTTCCCAGCTTTTCCATACCTCTGCAAACAAACAATACCATAATTGAGGGAATTTTCCTTTACATATTTTAGTTTGGTAAGGCTTGGTTTGTTTGTTTGCTTTTTACTTACTATTTCTGTATTCAATACAACTTCCAGAGGTGGGGATGGAGTCACTATGACCCCAGTCCTGGGAATGCTCAGTCATGCCAGCACCTTCAGATTAGGGGATACATCATAAACAAGAATTGGGAAGTTCAACTTTGGAGAGCTCAAGGTTGGCTTTCCTAGGTGTGCATTCAAAACTGATTCCTGTTCACGTCACAGATGAAAATACATTTATACACTCATTTTGGTTCACAAAAATACTTATTTTTGCCTATACATATATATATGCTCATGTATGGAAGCACATACAAGTGAGCCCTGGGCCTGCAGCCCAGCTGATTACAGTTCTGTGGGTTATGTTAGTTCTGGCTCAGTTTTCTGAAGTCATGTCTACACTTTTCCTTTACATCAGGCAGTTCTTTCAGAGGCAGTCGCTGTTGCAGTCACAGATGAATAATGATGCATTGCCTGGTCTGGAAATGTCAAGTGGAATAACTGAGAAGTGCATTTTGTGATGTTTCTGGCAATAGCATCACTAAAATCCAGTGTGCAAAGCTGAAAGTCTGTCTTAGCCCCTCTCCAACCTGGGCCTGTCCTCAGCATCTACCAGCTAGGCCCACTTTAATTCATCACAAACAGCTTCTGTCTTTATCCTAAAAAAGTAATGGAACTTAAACAATGTTATTTAACCTCCCGTGCCCTCTCCCCATATTTCTACCAGTGCCAAACACCCATAAACTCATTCCAAAAAGCCACACGTTACCCAACCAATGCTGCCTAAGGAAAGCATTCAGGAGTGTTTATGGGGCAGCTGAAGTGTAATGATTTAGTAGATGTTTATAAATGTTTATACTGTACAGATTAACATTCCCCAGGGGGGCTGTAATGAAGAGAGTGCTCCAACTGGAATCAAACCAGCCAGCCTGGGCTGAATGAGCATGAATGAATCCTGCTGGCCTACCCTCACGAGCTGTTTACTCAGTTCGAACGGATTTCCTCCATCCATGCTCCTTCAGCATATTATTTTAGGAGAGGCAGTAGAGGAATCTGGTCTCAGAAGAAGCACAGTTTGGAAACACGTTAGAAAATCCAGCCCTCCACTTGGATTGTAGGAATTACTCACAAACTGCATTAGACAAAAGAACAGAGTCCAACCCTTGGGCTGTGGAAGTGGAGGCTGAAACTCCTGTTGACTTCAAAGGGAGCTGGGTCTCGCTCTCAGAACCCGGTTTTCAAACATCATTTCCAAGCTTCACTAAGTGTCTCCCTGAAGGTGAGGGGCATCTTTTATTCAGAGTAAATGAAGGAACAGCTTCAGTTTGTTCAGTGATGTCTCAAAGTGTGAAAATATCTGCTCCTGGTAGTGCATGCATGCAATGGGTTTCAAATTGCCACAGGTTTAACAACATGAAAACAATACTGAAAAATTAAGGTTGGGAACTGGAGGATGACTTGGGATGAACTGGGCCTGCTTTGATGTCTCAGAAGCAATGAGCAAGCAAGTTTTAAAAGATCCTAACAGCAGTGATGACCCTGAGAAGAATGAGAGGAAGATCATTTTTGGGGACATGGTGCCAGGTGAAAAAAATTGGCCTGTGAAATCACAAGTAAAGAAACAAATCCCTGTGAATTTCTGCTGTGGTCAGGAGAGTAAGAATTTTGCACATGACACATGTATATATTCAGAGACTGAATCATCTCAAGGGGGCCAGGGAAGGGTGAGATTAAAATAGAAATGATCATGGCATGGCCATAGTCAGCATGGACCAAAAAGGGTGGCCAGAAACACCCAGCAGAGTAAACTACATCTTCAAGAAGTCTGTATCTTCTGCTGCCAGTGGATTTCTGCAGAGAGTCTTCTTCCAGCTGTGCTTCTTTGTGCTGCTGTGATAAGATTTCTCACTTCTCCAAAAACTATTCTACCTCTGACTCTGATAGTGACATGCCTGCATAGGACGAACAGTGGCATCCTGCACTAAGGTGTTCTCAAAATAAAATACCAAATATTCCTTACAAAATTAAACCACAGCAACCAAGGCTGAAAATGTCTGCTGTGATTCTGGAGCGTCTCCAATGGATCAGACAGATGGAGAAGGCTCAAGACATTACTTCCAATGGCTCTCTGAGATGTTTTTAAAGGCTTAGAAATAAGTTTGCTTAGAATCTTGGATGGAGACACTGGACAAAGGTAATTTTGTTTGCAGTGGTTTATTTGCCCATCTCACTAAGCTATCTGAGCTCGTTACAGTGTTTGGCAAACACTCCTGGTACACGTTCTGTGCTGTAACCCCACTTGGGTCTTTAGAGCAGTGGAAAAGACAGATATTTGAAATCTTCTAGAGCACTGTAACCATCAGGTAATTAGCTGTAGCAGGCTTACAAAGTACGAAAGGCTCACGAGAGCTCTGAAATGAAAGCACAAAATGCCTCCTGGAACTAATTTTAGAGTGGCTTGAAGTATTTAATCCTGCAAATTATTGCCAGTGAGGAAACATCAAGGTACTGCTGGATCTTAATAGTGGTAAAGCAGCAGGAATGGTTCACCCTAAGTTGCCTCCTGCTGATGGCTAAGCAATCAGACACACTTGACACCCCTCACAAGGTGCAGGGGCAGCTATGTTTTGTTCCCTGTGACTTACAAAGTGGCCTGCAATTGTTCCTCTCTTCTTTGTGTTTGGAAAGGATCCTTTATCAGCAAAGCCAATTCAGCCCTACTTTGCAAGCAGAAGAGGATAAGGAAGAGGAGAGCAAACACTGTCGGTACAGACAGGATCCACCACTGCATCATGCTGGATGCCTCTTCCATGGGTGCTCTCCATCCTTCAAAGGGCAGGGAAGGGTTTGTAGAGGGGCACAAGAAGGCAGAGTGCTTTACTCTTTCACAGCTAGGACCTGCCTCATTTAGAAAGATGCCTTTTTGATTCCTTGGTCTGCTCATGAGTCCTCATTAATGAAGCTGAGGAGATTGGATTTATTCTTTCCTCTCTCCAAGAGTCAGTTTCTCCTGTGTGAAGTGCAGAAAATGCAGTCCTTGTGAGGACTGCTTTTGGGAGTAAGAAATAGCAGATATGGGACTGGAAAAAGATTTCTGAGGATCTTAAGCCCTGTTTGCCCTCATACAGATCTTCAGATTTGCAAACCCCTTCTTTATTTTTACCAGACATCTTGTGAGGGAAAAAAAGAAAGTCCATGTTTCTTCCCAATGGGAACATACTCAAGAATCTGTTGCTGTGATGGTTAAAAAACCCTTCATTTATTTTCCAGACAGAATTTATTCATATCCAATTAATACCCTTCTGTTCTTTATGCCAAAATAACCTCTAATCTTTAATAAGTACTCTGTTTAGCTCTGTGAAAGCTCTACATTTGATTGCTACAGAAGTTAGGAGTTCCCTCTTCCACAAGCTATAGGAAGAAGTGTTAATAACAGAACATGCTGTAAATTTTGCAGAAGCCATTCAGGTTTGTGCAAGAATCCAAGCACTAATCTCAAAACTATTTCCACTACCAGATTTCCCAGTTGCAAAGCTTTTCTCATCATTTAAAAACAAAGGAGAGGCAACAACCTACACTTCAACATTTGCTTGAAAACTGCTTCCCAAACGGGAGAGCTGCAGTGTCTCTTCCTTTCCAAAAACCCACCGGGCACCAAGAAGCATCTCCTCTGCAGAGACAAGAATGAAGATCCTGCATATTTCATTGAACAACAAGCATTTTTTAACTCAGATTTTGTTTCTTTTTAGGCACAGGTATGCTTTTGCACATGCACCACTTATATGTGCAAAACCAAGTGATCAAAACATCAGAACTAAGGTTAACCGTAAGCCCTTATTCATCTGCCTTATGAGTCATTCTTTAAATATAGGATTAGGTCTTGTTTTCCACCAGATTCTACCTCAGGATGGACAGTGCTCACTTAATAAGCAGATATTCAATATTTTGTTACAGTGTCATTATTCAGCATGTGGCTTGAAGCCTCATTTACCACATACTAGTCCAAACCTGATTGGAAGACACAATTGCTAATTTTTTTGTGAGTTTTTCTAGGGCTCTTATCAGTATGGCATATGAGTGCTTCACAACACTCATTTCTCCTAACACCACCCTGTAAGATGAGAGGATATTATTATTCTTGTCTAACAGATGGGAAACTGAAACACAAAGAGACTCAGGTCAAAGCATTCTGCTAGAGTTTGGTACCCAAACTGAGATGCCTGGGAATTGATTTCTCAGAATGTTTAACATTGTACAGCATCACACGTCAGGAGAAACACCACTGACAGTGTACCCTGCAAATGGAAACACAGAAAACAACATAAAATTAAAGCCGGTTGGGAAAAAATTATCTTAAATTGACTTCTCTGAGACTGGATGAAAATTTTGCAGGATTCAGATGCCTGAACCATGAGATCCCCCATTTTATTTTCAATTCTCTGGCTTTTGCTACACTCTCCCTGCTTCCACAGCAAATAGAGGCAAAGTCCATCAGACACCAGGCTCCTCCTCTCCCCAGCTCTGACTCATCTCCTGAGCTGCTCCACCTTCTGAACGGAATGAGACCCGGGTCCTCTGCTAAACATAGCACATGGTCATGTAATTAAAGACTACATCAAGCACAGGTACAAAAGGAAGCCAAACAAACACTTTGCAGGAAACCTTAATTTCATGATTTCCCGACAGCCACTTCTAAATAATGAGCTTTTCAAGGAGAACAGTCTGCCTTATACATATGTATATATAAAAATATAAATTTTATATACAAATGTAATTTTAAGCTAAAATATAAGTTTATATATCTTTATATATGATAAATATAATATATAGGATATAAATGTCATTATACACGTGTAATAATATAAAGCTACGTATACTTATACTCTTGTTCCTGAGTCATAATCAGCCAAAATTTTCCAAAGACTGAAAAAGGTGCCGGCATGGGATACTAAGTCCAAATGATTAAAGTTTTCAATTTAAAACAAGAGGTGAACAAAATCTGCCCACTTGGTTTCAGTTCAGCATTCTGACTGTGTCTTTCTGTTTCAGGAAATCAGGGTATACATGCCTGGGTAAATCAGAACCACTTGTATTTTATAACGTTCACTGCTGAAGGAATATGTAGAAGCAGTGCTCCAAATTTCCAGTATCCAGGAAATTCAGTTATTTCATAATTTGATTTAATTCTGAATCGAGAGAACACCTATGCCTCCCTTGCTTCAAACTTCCAAATTCCCCTTAAAATTTTATTTGTGTTGGGTTTAAATTATTCTAAATAAATCAAGCAGAGCTGGTACCAGCACTGGAAATTTTAATGTGAATTTTCTGAGTTTGACAGAGTTACAAGCAAATAAAGAAGTCTGGAAAGTTTCAAGCAATCCTAGTTACAGGTACATTACCTGCTATTTCTAAAATACCACTGCAGCAGCATCTAAATTTTGTAATAAAAAGCTTATTAAATGTGCTATGTGTTATTTTCAACACAGTGATTCTCAGAAATGTATCCTCATTTTCCAGGTACTTTTGCTGTCTCTCCCATTTAGACACAGCAAAGTGAGGACTGGAGCTCTGTTCTTTCCTCACCCACAGGCCTGTCTCATTTCATATCCTCATGAAAAAAGACCCAGATCTGAACTTTTTTAATCTAAAGGACCCACCACCAAGTTGTGTCAGAAGGAGCAGCAGCACCGAGTTTCCCGTACAGATGCAGTGACTGCAGTGGGCAGAGCCACCTCAGCTCCCAGCACAGGTCACACACTTGTAGGCAGATTGAGTGGACTTTTAAGAGATTAAACCAGGCTTTGGGTTAATTAAATGCCATAGAAAGCTGGACAATCTGGCTGTTTCACTGACTAATATTTTGTTCATTGTTTTCTTATCGAGGGGACAGGTAATTTGATTCAGGTGCCTTTCAAGGACACGCCGGGGCTTGTGTGAACCTGAGCTTCTCCCAGTTCTCAAAGGATCAGTCAGAACTTCATGAGAACTGTATAATCAGAAAAAAACCCCTATGTCAGGATCTTCTATTTTGAAGGGAGGTGAGAAATTAGAATTCAGCACTCAGCTGAGAAGGGCTCTTTCCGTAATGCTCCGGCAGTGGAAACCGCTCAGCGCGGCAGCTGCCAGCAGCCAGCGAGGAATTCCCCTGTCATGAGGGCCATGACTCACGCGTGCCCCTGCTGCTTCTCTCCCTCAGATGTAGGGGCCATACTTGTGGTCTGGGCTGTGTCAGGAGAAAGGGCCTGGCAGAGCTCGCCTCTGTTACACAACCTCCCTGTCCCTGCCAGAGCCACGGTGCCCCCAGGGCAGGGAGATGCTGCAGGTGGCACAGGCTACAAAATCCTTTTGCAGCTGATATTTTCTTTCTCCCTTCATTTTCCTCAATCCTCTGCTCCTCTGGAACAACCAGAGTAACTCAGTCAGCTCCTGAGCGATCACAGTACTGTTATAAAAGTCATCCCATAAAAAAGGGATTTTTAGCATCAATACCAGCGGTGTAAAATGGGGCTCCACACAGAGCAGAGCTGACACAGGTATGGAGGTCCCTCATCAGTTTTGCTCAATAAATTAACAGTAGAGCTGCTGCCACAGCAGCCTGAGCAGTTTGCAACATTTGTATTTGTGCTCTGGCTATTTATTACTGTTTTTCACAAGCCCTTTTAATGCCTCCAGGAGTAATTTATGGGGACAGAATAGCATGAAAAGAGCAGATTCCACTTATTTAAATTCTGGATGATGAAAATCACATGAGAAGAGCAGGTTTCACATCGTTTCCTCTCCATAAATGGCTTTCTGAGGCAGTAAAAGCCATGTAAAAGTAAACACAAATACTGTACAAACACTGAGATATTCAGGTTTGTTTGGACTTACCCAAATGCTGCCCAAAGATTTTCAAGTTTATTCAGGTTTGGGCTCTGTTTTGTTAACTCATTCGATAAAACATTGCAGGGTTTAGTTATTTTTAATATAATCCATAAGATATGTGTACTAAAATTTTTTCTAACTAATTTTACTGCACAAGAGGATTACTTTAATAAAAACAATTCTTAGTATTAGTCTTGTTACTTTTCAGATTGATGAGTAATATGTGTGACTGTAGTGATTTTTTTTTTTTTTGGCAGCTCTCACAGCTTCTGCTCCAGCACATGAAGCAGACTGATCTGGACACCTAGGATGATCCAAGTTTCCAGCAACTGACACGCTGGTTATTAATTTTCTAAAATAAGCAAATTAGTGAAGCATGACTAACAAACTTTTTGATCTCATGAACATTCATTTGTGCAGTCACATTAAGAATTGCAAACTTTTAGTGCTAAGAGTTAACAGAGGGACATGGAGAGGTGAACAGGTTTCCTTTCTAGGGCTGGGAGTTTAATTTTGGAGGTATCTGTCACACACAAAAGTTTTACATTGTTCGAAATGACATGAAATTTCTAAAATAAGTAGCATTTGCCCATAAAATGCAAATTAAAGAGGTTTCTTTGCCCTGTCTTTTTTTTATTAATTAACACTTTGACTCCCTAACTTCCAGGTAAAATCAGAGTATCACGAAGTGGTTTGGTTTGGAAGGGACTTTAAAGCTCATCTCATTCCACCCCCTGCCATGGGCAGGGACACCTTCCACTATCCCAGGTTATTCCAAGCCCCATCCAACCTGGCCTTGGACACTTCCAGGGATGGGGCAGCCATAGCTTCTCTGGGCAACCTGTGCTGGGGCCTCACCACTCTCATAGTGAAGAATTTTTCCCCAATATTCAATCTAAACTTCCTCTCTTTTCAGTGTAAAACCATTCCCTCTTGTCCTAGGATACAATGTTTTCTACTTCAGCACTACTATATTTCAAGTTTTGCCTCATGAGACCCAGTTTATTACAGTGAGGGATGTAATTTGATAGTATATTTTAAACAACCACAAGTGTACCTGCTTGGCTGCTCATTTTTCATGAAGTCATTCCAGGAAGCATTCAGAAGTCAGAAGAGTGCCCCAAAATTTGTTTGAGTAATCCAGGCTTCATGATTCTGCAAGACAGAACAGAAAGTTAACTTGAGAGGTTTCCTCTGCTGCCTGTCACACCAAAATGCCATAAAGGCAGACACATCCCTACCACATTGTTTTCCTACAGGTTACTGGAGAAAAATCTCAATCTAGACCTTCATCTAGCAAAAAATCCTGCACTCAGGCTCAGCATCCTTCACTGTTACCTGTGTATAATCACAGGAAATAATTCACAGTGCACAAAGCAGCCATCATGCTCAAGTCTTTGCAAAATCCCAGCCCCTCCAGACGTGAGCAGTGTAAAGTCTCAGGATTATTCATAATTTCATCAGCCTGGTTCAGCAGAAAGAATGTGGAACCATGTCGAGTCACATTTAAAGCTGTTTATGTGTATGGGGAAGAGTTGTGTCCCCTGAACAAAATGCAGCTTTCTCTCAGTTTCATTCCTGGGTTTAAGGAGAATTAAATCATTCTGGAACTTGCTGGGAAGAGGGGGAGCAGGGGGATAGAGAAGGACAATTTATCTCTAAATTACATTGCTCTTCAGAGTAAACCACAGAGAGCTGTAATGGGACAAGTAATTTTTTTACATAGTATAATTAATTAGAACCCATAAAACCCAATTAAACAGCACTTTTGAGACTATCAAGTGGTGCATGTTTGAAACTGCAAATATGACAGTATAAGTACGTTTTTATAGCTGGGCACACTCCTCAGGATTATTTTCAGTGCTCTACTAAAATGGGAAATGGCACCAGTTAGGCCCCTGCTAATAAATCGCTTAGAAACAGGCGATATTAATAATCTTTATGGGGGTAGGATGGAAGCCAGATGGGGCAGGGAGAGGAGTGTGAAAGTGGCATAATATATTGGCCTGGAAAACATAATCCAGGCCAAAGCAGAAATGTAATCTTTGTGTGTATCAGAGAGGGCTGGGAATATAAACGGAAAGGTGATGGCTGAAAGGGGACTCGCCCTGGGAGATCAGGAGGACAATTTCCAAGGTAAGGAAGGCAACATCCTACAAGGTGAACATCTGCATAAGCAAGGAAGCAAAGGAAAGAGATGCTCCAGGAGATTTAACAGCCCCTAGCAAGGATGGGGGCTTTGTCCCTCGGGCTGTCAATGGGAAAACGTGCTGGGAGCTCCTCTGGTTTCTTGCCCCGGGACGGGGCTGTGCATGCAAGCAATGGACGGGTGTGCACAGGCCCCATATACAACCAGTGCGAGGAAAACCTCCCTGTGCCCTTGTTTATTGACACGAGGCCCCAGTCGTGTTTAGCTTGGCAGCCGAGAGCCCTGCGCCGCGTGCCAAGCGCCGATTCCCGCGTGCCCCGGCAGGCCCTGGCGCACACCTGGCGCTCATTAGCGCCCGGGCCCATTTTGTTCTCACATTTCGGGCACTGACCCGCGGCCACGCTCGGCTCCAGCAGCCCCTCCATCACCGCCCTGTCATCGGCTCCATCCCGGAGCCCCGGCGCTGCCAGCGAGCACGGAGCTAATGAGGGCCTGGAGAAGCCTCCACCCTCGGGAGAGAATCCCCTCTTGGCGCGGAGAGCAGCGCACACTCCATGGAGGCCTTTCTCCTTGAATTATGACTCTGTTTGGGTTTGGAATATTTTGTCCTTCAGAAAATAGCATGTCAGGGTGATAAGTAAACTGAGCCTCGGCAACAGAACCAGACATTAAATTCTAGCAGTCTTCTTCAGCTGCACAGCGCTCCTCATGCAAGGTGCTCCCAAAAAGGAGTATCTCTATCTAATCAGTCACTCGGAAAATTCCTCCAGTCACCTATCACCTGTCAACAATAGAAGAAGAATATTCAATCTAGAAATGCAGAAAAATATACCTTCAGATGAAGGAGAAATGGAGTGAACAGCCCGCCTGGATAGAAAGCATTGCAGCAAAGACTCGCAACATCCATGGAAGATATAGGGAGGACTTAGGAACATCAAGGAGATAAGAGCTTTCTGCAGAAATGCTTTTCACTGTATGTTGTGTTCTGTGGAGGTCTGCAGAGTGCTGTCACATTTTTTACATACATGGGGAGGCTATTCGTCTCTTAGTTTTTAAGAATCCATTTACTAAAGTAGAGAATCTTATAAATACTTGCTTTTCATAATTGCTTTTCATATATGCCATTTCACCTACCCTAAGATCCTTAAGTTTTCTCATCTACATAAATTAAGATCTGTTTCCTTAGCAGCTCTAAATACTAGCATTTTCTTTTGATAGAGGCATTTCTTTTCTTTCTATGTGCTTTTTCCATAACTTTCTCAATTTAATATCAATAGGGAAAGAGACTCTGACAACCTAATATCCAGTCCTAGGCTGCAGACAGATTTTGAACTAAGTTCTGATCAACTTTAAAAGGAATGAATGGGAGACTGAAATCACTGGAGATCTCCAGATTTCCATGAGGGGGGCATTATAGGGGGACTGACATTTTTTCTATGTCAGTCTCAAGGCAATGCACTTTTCAGTGATCCCTTACTAAAATTTATTTTTAAAAAAATTCAAATTCCAAACAAAGACTCATTTTGGATTCTTTTTGGAGGCTTTTTTCCCAAGGCTCTTAGGAGCCTGCATTGTTGAACGTGTGGTAATTTAGCACAAGACCATACAGTCAGGATACAACTGTAGAACTAATTAAGTGCTTATATCATGCTTTCAGAAATTGCAAAAGCAGTATGTTATCTGAAATATATTAGGTAGATGCTGATATTGACATTTTTTCCTAAGTCTGTATAGTTCACATGCAACTTCTCTACAGGCCTTGTAGTTCAGGTCTCACTTCTTTCCTCCTTAAACTGTTCGGTATTCTGGATCGTAATTTCCCATTTGAAAGTTGAGGCACTGGTACAAAGGATATTAATAGAGAGAAATGAAAATGAACCTGAGCATGTAAAAGCTGGGATAATTTAACGTAAAATATGTGAGGTTCTTGTTCCAACAGCCCAAAATATGGGGTTTATTCCTGGAGATATCTTAATCCAAACAATAAAAACATGCTCTGCATTATGCAAGACATACTGAGGTGAAGAACCCTCTCCTCAACTTAAGCAACAGACACGGCAAGAATAATCTGTCTGCACACTACAGAACTGGACATTTAGGAAAGATTCACACAGACACAAACAGGGTCATCACATAGTGAAGGAAGGATAGAAAAATTGCCTTAAACTTAAATCCCAGTTTAGCTGTTTCAAGAAAAAAAAAGCTCATTTTAAGGAAATTGGAAAGCTGCGACTGCAGCAGGCAAACTCATGGTGTAGTTTGTTAGGGGGTAGAGGCATGAAGAATATCAGCAGCCATCAACAGGATGGCAAATGCCATTTGAATAGACATGTGTCATTCCTGTACCGCAGCCAAGTGAAACTACAAACACTATTAAAAGTATAAAGAGGCTTTAATTTACATTCTTGCTAAGGCATCTTTCTGTTGCCAGAATATTGTAAGTGGGCTCAGTATAAATGAGAACCTGGCCTTAATATTCTCCAACAGAAAAGTGAAATACACAGACATATTGACTTGGATTCGTATTCTCTGCTTGGTTAACCCAAGGTATCTGCATGGACCAAAACTGGCAAAGAATATGAATCTGCTGTACCTACAGTGCAAAGCAGCTTCAGTGAGCACAAATGATCTAAAGAGTCACTTCAAATGACAGCACAATCAGTCCTATAGAATCATAAAGGTTGGACAAGACCTCCAAGATCGTGGAGTGGAAGCACTAATCCAGCACTGGCAGGTCCACCACTAAATCACATCCTAAAGTACGTCCTAAACATTTTCTGAACAGCTTAATGTTACATATTTCCCTATTTTTAACATCACATCCCCCAACACCACACAACTCAAAACATTGCCTGGTTCATATCTCCCCTGCCATGACAGCAAACTTGGTGCTAAGGTCAGAACTCCAATTTCCAACTAAGCACAACCCACTCAGGAATCTCCAATAACCTCACAACAAACTTCAGACTCTTAGCACAAAAGACAAAAAAGCCTTGAGAAGGACGGGTGTCTTTGGAGAAAGCTGTGTCCTTTGCTGGAGAGAGGCACAGCAATAAAGCAAACAGCAGTGATCCCTGGCAATGTGACCAGGGGCAATACACACCAGCCAGGAGCTGGAGGAGCCTTTTCTATCACCAGGAGCATCTCTGCACCCTGCCCATTAGCACATTTTTAGCTGTGGCCCATTCCAAATGCTCCAGAGAAACAAACCCAGAGGCCAAGTGAGGCATAAAAAAGGGGGAGGAAAACACAAAACAAAACACCATCTCATGCCCGGGAGGAAGCCCTCAAGCAAAGGGATGAGATGTGTTTCAGACCAGACTCTAAAAAGAGCTTTCCACCAGAAAGAAAAAAAATGTATATGAAAAACACAGGAGAGAAAAGGTAACTGTCCTCACATGTAAGCAAAATGGCAGGGGGGTTTGAAGTAGATGATCTTTAAGGTCCCTTCCAACCAAAGCCTTTCTATGATTTTATGAAAATGGGCAAAATTCTGAGGCTTTGAAATCAATAACAAATCTCTCAAAAATTATTCATGCCAAGATTTTGAAGTGAACTCACTTAAGTAGAATCCTACATTTATTCCTAAATGAGAGATCTATAGCTCTTGAAATGTCTTCTTGGGATGTGTTAATTTTGATAGGGAAATGAAAGGTGCTAATTTGTCCCTGTCACCGTATAACATTAAACAGTTAAATGTGGGTTGATTTTGGAAACAGTACATGGCAGACACACTTAAAAAAAATAATTCAAAAGGTATTGAAAGAATAATCTTTTCCAAATCTGTCAACAAGATTCTATCCACTGTTCCTGGCAACAAATCTAGCTTAATTTGGTAAAACAATCACTTTTGCTCTCCCAAACACTGTAAAACTAGTGGGGTCATGGAAAGAAAAATGGGAACATTAAAAAGACCCTGATAAATCCTCAGGACTATGCTGCTGATTTTGTGGGGTATTTCCAAGAACCTGCACAGGTTTTAAAAGTACAAGTAAATGAGGAGGGCAGAAGGGAGCTCAGACTGCAAGGGCTGAGGCACTGCAAATTCAATCCAACGCGTGGTTTTGCTGTGAATGCTTTTCCAGCTCTCACACCATTACATAGGATGTAGCATCATAATGATGTCAACTCTTGGACCAAAGAACAAGCTGATTTAAGTTTTATGAGGGGAAGGATGAATACTTTCAAAGGAATGGTGAATCGAATAATACAGAACTGGTAGGATCACAGTTCAGGGAACTCACGGTTATGCTTTGAACTATTTTTAGTGAGGTACTGCAAGTTCAGGGATAGAGAGAAAAGGCCTGCACAGCTCAAGTGAAGCACAGCCCCTCAAAGCATTGACAATTTGCTACCAATTTTGCAGGGAGTGATTCAAAACCTCTCTTCCCTTTCACTGAAGGTGACTGCTGTAGCCAGGCTGCTCCGTGTGTGTGTGAATGAGCACCAGAGTGTGTGCAAGAAACCGTCCCTCCCTGTGCCTCATCCTGCAACAAAGGAAAAACACTCACATTTGATTCAGCACATGCCCCTCTTTGTCTTCTTCAGGATGCACCAAGGCAACAGCAGGACCCAGGCTCCCTCCATCCCTGCCTTGTCTACAGCAGGAGTGGTCCCTCCTTGTCACTCTCCATCTCTCTCTCGAGGGTGCTGTGACTTTGTTCTCCCCATCCAAGGAGGTACTTATTAACACGATTTTAGCCCCAGCATTTTCAATCTGTAAGGAAACACAGCCCCACCAAATTCAGATACAAAATGTTGCACAGGTAGGGAGGTTTTCAATCAAAGCTGCTGCTGTTCCTGCAGTAAGAGCATGTCAAGAAAGACCTTCCCCCAACTCCCTTTGGAAAGTCAGTGCAGATTATTTCTGCCAGCTCTTTCTTTGTTTTTCCTTTCTTTAAATGCATACTTAAGAACATCCAGTTATTGCAGATCACCAGGAACACACAAGGAATGGCTTGCTTTACAAGCTTTACTACAATTATGGATAATGTTGTAAATAGATACTGTATATTTCCTGTATGGTGGGACTGCTACAAACACAGAAAATCCACATTGAAGGGGATTTCTATGCAAGCTATGCAGCAGATGAAGATTGTATTGCAAGCTTGAATTACTGATTCAAGCTGCTTCTTTGCCTCTCCCCACCCACTTCCCTAATAGCTTTTAAACTTAAATAGCCATATAAGTTAAAATGTTCTTTTATAGGGTGAAATAAACAGATTTTATGGTTCAGAAACTGCAAGTTTAGAGATCAACACTTTACCACTAATTCATGCAGGTTCAAACTAAGGAAATGGCTCATTTTCCTCTCTACAGTCTCTGAGACTTTTTTTCTCCAAAAAATTCAAGATGCAATTTAAATTAGATGTTATGAAAACTCTGGATGAAGACAATGCTTTCTCTTGACAAAGTACATCTAGGTTGCTGCATTCCAGGTCCCAGATCCCATGAAATCAGAGGAAAATTACTGCTGAAAACCTCAGATTGGCTGGAAGTTGGTACAAAACATTAGAATTTATTGTTCATATTATAGATAGGGCCTTAAAGAAAACAAACAGAACACCCTCAACAAAACAAAACAAAACAAAACAAAAAAGAAAGCTTTCATGTGCCACTCTGGAAATCTAAAAAAGTCTTATGAGTGCAAATGTAATTTAAACTTAAACTTCTTTTTAAGTTTCAAAGCATGGCAAAGAGCATTTAGCCCCAGTCCATTCAGTACAATCCTTTCCGGTAGAACAGTAGGAAATACCAGTTCCAGCTGCCCCAGGGAACCTGAGGAGGAGCAGTACTGACAAGCCCCATACCTTCTGCAGAACATTTCCATTACTAGAATTATCCATTGGACTTCACTGCTAACCCTGGCATTTAAGCGAGCCAGGGGAATAACCATGACCCAAAGATGCAAAATCCAGATGCATGCAGAAATAATTGGAGGGTACAAACCCCCATGAAGACACAGCTTGGAAAGCTTGGTATGATCTGAATGCACAGAAAGTTATTTTCAAACCAAGGACGAGCAAGAACTGATTCTACTGAGCATTGGGAGACTCTGGCCTAAATGCTCTAAAGAAAAATTGTGGTGCTCTGATCATTTTATCAGAAAAATTACAGTGATTATGTTTCATTTGTCCATCTATCTGTTTATTCAACTCATCACTATGATTTTTGAGAGTCTCATATATCCAGTAACAGCAGGGGAGTATTTTTTTTTCCCATTTATCAGCTACATTAACCAGCATTTAAGTGGTTAAAATGGAGGTTTTGTTTCCAAGCAAAGATAATACTGTTCCTGAGGACACCAGTAATGGTGGTATATGACAACATAATCAGCAGCACAAGGATATAAACAACTCCCAATTATCCCAAACCAAACTTTTTGAACATCTTGTTACATTTTTTCCTTAGGCCTTAAAATTACTGAGTTGTTATGGTTGGATGCTTTGTGGTGAATAAATCTAGAATAATTCCCTGGAAAGAGTGAATTGCACCAAGATTCTGTTAGTGCAAAAGACCACACCACCAAGCTTGCCCTGGCTTTCCCATCCATAGGGAAAAAAAACCAGACCATGTTCTCATCGTGTGGGGACAGGAGATACAGGGGGAGGAGCAGTGGTGAAGGGATTTCTAGGAAGTGGGAAGCAGCTGCATGGAAAACAGGCAAGAGGAAGAGCACAGCAGAAGCAACACTCAACAGTGGGATTTTTCGCAGTTTTGCTTCTGTCAAAAGGCCAGATTCTCTATGCCTCCAGGTGAGTAACAAAAAAACAACTATTAAAAAACCCCATTGCACACGAACACAACCTGAATGGAATTTGAGAGGATGCATTGCTGCTGTTTCCCACATGAGGTGCACAGAGGCACTCATCGTTTCTGAGCTCTCACACAGATAGGAACACAAGATTCTGTGCTGGAAACAGACATGTCACAGGACACGGCATTCAGAGCCGAAGACAGATCAAAGCAACCACATTGAAAGCCAAATACAAGCTTGGACTTTGAATATACCTCCAAAACATGGATGTTTTTGGAGCTAGAGCTTGGGTTCTGTCATCCATCTAATCTTGAAATGGGTGGATCAAAGATGTTCAGTCTGAGGCTTAGCAAAGTGCTAACAGATACTTTTGAATAGAAATGGTTCAGTGAAGTGCTCCAAGCAAGAAATAAATTTGTTGGTGGGCAAGCTGTGAAGTGAAGGAGAAGTGAAACTGGCTGAGGAAATTGCTACATGCCTATTGATTGCATCGGTATGTTACCTTGAGAGGTCGGATTTAGGTACAAAAGGAGTGAAAAAGAGGCACAACGTGGTTGAGGAATTGGAGCAGAAAGTTGGTAGCAAGGCCAGAAAAGACTGGAAATTAAGAAGGATGCCCAGTGGTTTGAGCGCTGGCTTGGAAACCAATAGCAATCATATGTTTGGTTCTCCATCCCAAATTTCCTGTATGGCCTTGGCCAAGTCATCTAGTGCCTCAGCTTCCAGTGACTCAAATGGAGCTCATAAACCTTGTTAAAAAACAAAAAAACTTGTGGGGATGAAGAACCATCTCTCACCCATTGCAGCCCCACAGTTTAGAGGTGGCCTGATATAATCACTGAACAAAGGAGACTGGATGGCTTCCTGAATTACTCAAAATAGAAACACAGATAATTATAGAAAAGAACTGTCTGCAGAACACTTAAAGCTGTAGGGACAAGCCTGGTTATAGATCCTCTTACATTTCCACGCTTTAAGGAAGCCACACTCCTGTTCAAGCTATAGGAAAAACACACAAAAACATTTCACAGCTCTGGCTGGCACTGGCATTTGCTCTGTAGATGGCACAAGTGCTAACCTTATTTTCTACAATGTTTATGCCAATGTAAAGTGGAAATAACTGTAGGAATTAATCCTGACATACATATGTGTGAGATCTGGCCACATCAACTCTATCATTTATTCCAGAACACGCATTTTCCTGGCCACCATTTTTCAGCCTACCTTAGTCAACTGCAATAACATTTTTGGCCAGTACAAACTTTTGACCTGATGTCTGTGCAGATCTGAAAAGAATTTCCCCTTCAACACACATGATCTTCCATTAAGCAAAGCCAGTTCCATGATTCCTGGAAGAGTTAAGAGGTACAAATATCCTGTAACTCTGGATCCTTGCAGTTAATGCTGTGGTCTCCTTTTAAGGGACAAGAAGTTAATTCTTTCCCACCTAGTGCTGGTGGGTCATTTAGGGACAGTCTTATCACTCTGGTGAGTAAAGATACATTCCTAAATAATTCAAAATCTCAGATGCTGTTTATTCTTCTGCTCTAACTGATCAAGTGTTATGCAAATTTTGGAGTGGAAAAATATTCACTCAGCCTTGCAAATGGAATTACACCCTAGATGGGCTGCTGTGTTCTGGAGAAAACAAAGAATAAGGGTTTATTAACCATGGAGAATTTTCTCCTGCTGTTACACCCATTCACTTCATCAATAGTGACAATTAGAGAGGGCCAAGCATTTCTACGACTGTGTCATCCCAACGTGGCCCATAACAGTTGCTGATGAAGGCTTTTAATGGAACAACACTCATGGGCAACTGTTTGAGTATAGAAAGGAAACAATCTCTTAAATACCTGCACAATTAGAAGCTCAATTCCTACTGAAAACCAAGTGAATGTTTGCATGAAACGTCAATCTTGATAAAGATATTTAGGCAATAAAAACAATTACATCAATCAGTAAAATCAGAATGATGACAATAATCAGCAACAGAGACATAAAAAGATTAAAACTCTGACCTTACAACAAATATATGGCTGTGAAAAGAATTAGACGTTGAAACTTTTCCTCCTTCTAAGTAGTCCTTCAAGTTGTGATTTTCAAATTTCCATTCAGCTGCTAGTTAAGCCTGACAGTTCTGAAAACTTGTGCCTGCCCGGTACACCTGTGTTAAAATTCCCCAGAAGCCTACATGGTCCTCCACTTCCAGTACACAACAGCTCTGCCTGAAGCAGGTCAAGCTGTTGCCTTCCTGATGGAAATATTAAGGCAAACTGTGGAAAACAAGGGTTATGTCCTAAACCTTGCTCACTCACTGTTTTACACTTTTCCATCTCGGGAATGCGGCTCCCATTGATACATATATTTCAGAGAAAATGCTCAGATTTAAAACCTATCATTTCCTGCCTCCTGAAGGAAGGTCACTGAGCAAAGAAATCCAGGTCTGTGCATCTATCACATGTGTGGACATGGTACTTTCCTTTTCCAAGCAAAGTCCAGTTGGAAACCACAGAAACCTCTTTAGCCACAGAGACATAAGGAAGCATCAGAGAACATTCTCACAAATTACATGCATCTTTATGTAGAAGCAAAGCCAAAGTTAGCTGCTTCCTCCTGTAGTACAAAAATTCCTGTACAGATTATACACCTTATTAATTCTAGACCAGTGAACTCTCCTCCTAGTTTACAACAATGTGTTACATTATTAGTCAGGCTTTCCAGCAACTTTTGATAAAAATGGTGTTTTTATTGCTGTATAAAAAATACAAGGCCAGTTAAATGTTTAGTATTTTCTTATAAAATATTTAGTTTATAAACTGTTGCAAACAGGCTGGTGTTTATATAATATTCACAGACATCTGTAATGCCTCTCATGAAAGCTAATGTATAAGCTCTTAGCTACTGCAAAAGGGTTTTAAAGATGCTCTGCCCATCTTAAAGTGTAATTCTACATAGTCTGAAGAGCTACTTTGATAACAGTTTGTTTTCAGCTTAATGTTTATTCCTCCCACTGCTGTCTAGCCTGAAATTTGCTTACTTTATGAGTGAAGGCCCCAGTGCATTTAAAATTTAAATACCTGACTAGGACACACTTACTCAGCAAAAAACACACACACATGCCTAATTTCAGGTACATGCTTACATCCTTTATGACCCAGGACTCAAATCATATGCCCACATTATTTAACAGACAGAAAAGCTGTTGGGAATACAGGCATTTCCAAGGCAGAAGAATGCAGTTCCCAAAGGTAAGAAGCCCTAATGATTTCTTTTCCAAGTATTGCCAAACTATCTACCACTACCAAGAAACAAGTGCTGTTTCAGTTTCTGAATTGCTCTAATTCTTGCTGTTTGTTCCTGTAGATATTTTACTTCTGTTCCCAAAATAAAATAAATAATAAAGCTACTGAGACTACAAGTACACAACTGCTCCTACATCCAACAAATTGCCAAGCAGAATTGGGATTCTGCTCCCTCCATCAATAGATTGCAAGGTGCCAGATTTGCACCTTGTGACATTTTGATGTCAAGCAACAGGAAGAGTGAAGAACATCTATAATTTTGTTTAAAACAGAACAATGTCAGAGAGACTCTCCTTGGATTTCTCCTTCAACTCATTTAGAGGCAGCAGAGCTGATGCAAGAATCCTGTAAGTCTCAACCACACATCCTGATGCCAACAGCTGACCAGCAGTCTGAAGAGAGCCATGGCATTCCCCTCAAACCTATTTCCACCACACAGCAAGTGTTGGATCAAATGTGGTTCTGAATGCAAAGGCTCATAGTGAGGATCTCAGGTTACCTTCATCTGGCTCTGCTCAACATCTTCAGCGCAGCCCTGCCCAGCAATGCCTTTATGGCTTCTGCAGATGGAGCATTTGCAGCATTTTGTGCTTGAAAAGGCCAAGTGGTTGGTGATGGGTACCAAACCACCAGCTTCACCAAATGACAGGCTTTGTGCTCCCTCACACGAGTCTCTCAGACTGGAAAACAGCAATGCAAGAGGCCACAGCAAGGTTTGCTATTAGAGAGTAATTTCCACATCTACCTCTGTCTCCCCACAACTACAGTTTTTTAAGTCCCAACATTGTAGATTGCCAAATAATGGTCAGAGCTGTGATCTCACTCAGGAACAAGCACTTCTCACACATGCATCAGGCCAGGTGAAGAAAATTCCAGGCAATACCAGATCTGAGGAGCAAAAACAAGCTCCAGGAATGGAGCAGATGAACTGCAAGTAGGTACAAGAACCTGAAAGAAACAGCTCTGAAATTCTGTGAGACCTACAAGTCCCAGGTTTGGGATCAGATGGAGAAGGTTGCCAGCAGTTCATTGTGCACTGAACAAATAAGGTGCACAATGACCATCTCCCCTGGTTCTTTCCTCATCCTTACCCTGGTTGTGCTGGGACTTTGACCATCTAAATGTAATCACAGATTAATATGGTGGGAGTCAGTAAAATGCTACAAGAATGTTTTATAACTCACCTATCCCAGTGAAAAGACTGATTAAGGGGACAAAAAGCATGTCATCAGACTATTCCTCTGGGCAGCCATACTCATAAATAAATACAGGTTGTGAAAGCAAAGGAGCAAGGGCAGATGTAGGATATATTGGGAGAAGCTTTCCCCTCTAAAGCACACAGATTATTCCAGTCTCAGAGGTTTTTCTGTTTATTTGTGATGACTGATACCTAGTTTGTACTTGATTTTGAGGAAGGTTACAATGAGGAGTAACTTAATGCGCTGTTTTCCAGGAAACATGGCAGAGCTTGTATTCATCAATGTGGAGCACACGTGACAGCGTTTGTCTGATGGAAGGGGAAAACCTGCACTCAACACCAAGACAAGTCTTCTCTGCATTCAGAGAAGACTTAAAAGAGAAATTAGATCTTATATCCCACTCTATTACTCAAACTGTGTAACAGTAATTCTAGTCTGCTTTTTCTTCTTTAGATCACCTTTCTTTCAAGGGTGTGAGGAAGTATTTGGCACCTTCTCTTGTCTGCATCCCATGCTTATAGATAATCTGGAAGTTTTCTGTTCTAACCACATTACATATAATAGCAAAAAAATGTAGGGGGTTGAGCTGTCCTCAATGTATTCTCCCACAGCTTTTCTCCTGTGAAGAAAACCAGATTTTTATATTGTTCCCCTGTGCAATTTACAGGACCTGTAGTTCCATAGTACTAAAAGACCTGCAACAACCCCAGGACGAGAGCTCCTATCCTGAGAGAAGCTCTTCAGAGTCCTTAAGGGTTTTTTGCATAGTTTCTACTCCTGTGTTATGTGTAAGCAAGCTATTTTTCCCCATCATTGGACAGATCTGCCAACTTATGGATCTGTGTCCTCAACATCACAGTACATCCTCATCCTCATGTCCTCATCCTCTACAGTACATGCAGAAACACATCACTTAATTCCTCCCTAAATTCTTGCAGAATGACAGATAGAGCCAGTGCAGCAGGTCATATTTCTGCTAAATTCACCAAAGCAATGTTTCCTTCACAGATCCAGCCCTCCTGGAGCTCATTCTCCACCCACATCTAAATGGCCTCCTTTAGAGATTTGCAAGCCAGGGCTGAGCAAAGCAACAGGTTCCTTCTGCTGTCTTTGTGTTTTGATATACAGTAACTTCATCTCTGGTATCTGGATACAGTGGCCAGAAAGATGCCCACTGTTTCTGGTTCACAGAGCAACGTGGGCCACAGAAATACCTGCACAGACAAAGAGCTATTCTCAAAGATCCTCTGTACCATGCTCATGGCACTGAACATGACCTTCAAAAGTTCTTTGCATAGTAAATTAAGTCTCCTCAAAGCATGGACTTATAGAAGACGTTTCATAGAAAAATAAAAAAAACCCATCAAGACTAAAGAGCTTTCCTTTTCAGGACAAGGACATTCTTGTAAAATAATAAAAAATAAAGTATCCTTTAAAATACATTCAAATAATTATAAGCGAGGAATAGCTTGAAAATATTCCCTGCCTTGTGCCTTTTAATTTAATGAGGGGCATTAGTTAACAATGCCAATAACAGACTGTTGTGGTAACTCATCACAGCCATACAAGCCAGCTGTAATCAGACAGAAAGGTAGCAAGGGTTGGCCAGTGCAATCACAATCAGATTGAGATTATTCAAAGAAAGAAAAAAAAAAAAAGGTAAGAAAATTTAAAATAAAAAAGACCTTTTTTTATTTGATTAACTCCTTGCCATCTATTTTAATTCTTCCCTCTTCTTCACATAGCCATTTTCCACTCATCTCTCCCAGCTCCCCTGCTCGCTTTGCTTAGCAATGCACTTCTTGCAAGCACATGAAAACTATTCCAATGGTACCAATCATGCATATTCTCAAAAGGCAGGCTTACCCTAAAAAGCACTCAGATTCAGAACAAGATGCAAGACAAGTGGATCCAGCAAATGAATAGGAGGCATCACAGTGAGACAATTATGATGAATATAAATAAGCTGGCGAAAAGAAATATCATTTCACTGAAACATGCAATTTTGCTGAACCCAAAATCATTCTTGGAGACAAATCTGTCTTCAGAGAGCTTTCAGGATGAGGATTTTTGAAGTTGCATCAGCTGTGATCAAAGACAGCAACATCTCAGATATTTAGACTGAGTCTGTCCTCATTCTGCAGTGGCAAATTTTGAATATGAGAATTGCCATTATCTGACCATCTCACAGTGCAAAGTTCACAAAAGCCATTTTTGGGAAGGAGGATGTTCTTAAAGCCACTTAGTCCAGACCAGGCCTTGCTTTTATTTAGAAGGCACTGTGCAACATTACATAGAAACACCTGAGCTAATCCAGCATGAAGCAGCTCAAGTGAGCAGCACAGACGCTCACGCAGCCAGGGGCCCAGAGCCATCAGGTGGAGACCCACACCTGCAGTGGGAGCAGCTCACCCAGGTACCTCTACACAGGACTGCACAGCCTCCTCTGCACATCCACAGCCTCCTCTGGATGCTGCACACACCTCTCTGCTTTAGTCTGAACACTCAAAGCTGTAACAGCTCGTGGAACATTGCACATTTCTGACATGGTGCAGTAAGTCACACGACTCTGATCACCCAAACACTGCCAGTAACTGGTTAGCAGTGATCTACAGGATGAAAAACATCCAGCAAACTACAGCAGTTTTGAGGGGTTTATTGTGGGTTATTTATTTTTCTTATTTCTCCTTATTTTTTGCCCATTAGGGAATTACTAATCTTTCCAAACTGATATTAATTGGCTCACAGTTCCACATACATTGTCAAGCTGCTGGTCAGCTGGCGGGCACACTGTGCTTTCCCAGCACATTTTTTTCACAGCTGGATTTGCCATCTGAACGGTCCTTCCCACTTCCAGCTCTGCAATCCTTCCAGGCAGAAGGGAGAAGAGGAACAGACAGATGCCTTTCCACAGAGATGTAACAACCCTAGCAGGTTCTCAGCATGTCAATAACAATCTAATCAGGCTGCATTATACTGGAGGGAAAATGAGGTCTCTGACTTTGCCAGAACACTTCACACATCCGCTTGCTCTTACAAACACATACAACACACTCCAGTTTCCAGATGCAGATAAGGATAACCACAGTGTGGAAAACAATCCAAGAACTAGTCTAGCCAACTCCTAGCTGGACCTCAGCCTCTTTCCACCTCCTCTCCTTGCTCTGGAATAACAATCTCTGCCTGTAAATTTAATGAAATTTCACAGACAACTGCTTTGTGTTGATGTTGCAGACAGTGCCCTGCTGCTCTGAGCATACATAGGAAAGCTGTTCCACCTTGTCTCTCCTCCTGCCCTGCTGTAATCACAGGGAAACCTGCAAGCCCAGCTATGCCCAGGGAGCAGGAATTCGTCCTGGAAAAGCCCTGATGGCACCTTGAGAAAGAACAGCTGCACAGACCTCTCCTCCCTGCATGGTCAACCAGCTGTACAGAAATGGTCTTCAGGTCACCAAAAAATAATGCACCAGGCTTTTATGCTCAGGTAATTCTTGCCAGAGCTCCCTCCTTGGGCAGGGCTGATTAAAGCTCACCTCACCCTGACTGTAAAACTGAGGGTATGATCCTCAGATGGCCAGAGTTAACCTAAATTGGTCACTGACTTGTGAATCAGAGAGCAATGAACCACCCCAGACAGCAGAGCTGCAGGCTGGCTGCTTCTCCAGTGTGCTGTGGGGCAAGGACTCATACCCAGTAGCAATCTGTTTTTGTGAAAACAAAAGAAAAAAGAAAAAAATCATAAAATAATAAAACAGGACTCTGAGTCCAGACTTACTGCCTGCAGGAAGGAGGAGGATGATTTTTTTTTTCTTTTCTGGCTGATTACCTAAAAAAAAAAAAAGAGAGAGAGAAAAAAGATTACTAGCACCAGTGAATGAAAAAGTCCAAACTTCTCAGTCAGGTCATCCAAATTCCCGGTTGCCTTGATCTCTTTTCCAGCCAATGAGCTCCTCTTAAGCTCTGACTGATGGCGTTGTATATTTAAAAATGTGTTTATTCTGACAATTTGCTTCTCTTTTATGTAAGAGGACAGGCAAGCAACTCATCCCCAAAACCTCAAGGAAAGAGCACAAGCCTTGGCTGCAAGACTATTTGGCTCCCTGAACACTGTTGATTCTTGCACAAACTGTTATTCCATCCTTAAAAGATGTACTTACCCTGAAAAAGAAAATGCACACACAAACTTGCAACTGGGTATTAAGAGCTTTGGTAGATCTGTGACTCTGGCCTTGTGACTAAAGTGTCAGCTGCTTCTGCAGAAATGGACATGGTAGTGGAAAAAAAAAAAATCTCAAACCAAAAAACAAAGGAAGGGCGAACACTGAACTGCCCAGAGCTGGACTGAGCTGAACTTCTATGGCTAAGCCACTAAAGCTGGGTTCTCCTCAGTGCCTCAGTGTCAGTGAGGTTATGGAAACCAGAGAGGCAAACAAATGGGAATTTCTAAACAGATCAAGGGCTAAAGGAAGGGGAAAAAAGGGTGTGGGGGAGAACAGTCAGAGAACATCCGTTCTGTGGAGAGCTGTGTGTTTCTCAGGGTACCCAAGAGAAGGGGAGATATGCCTATACAAGAGAGGTCAGCAGGGATCAGATCACATCACCCCTTTCCTCTTTCCCTTGGCTGCCTCTTAACACTCCCTTTTGAGTACATTTCCCTTTGGTTGTGGGAAAAGCATAATCCACCAGCCCTCCTAAAAAGCATGTTACAGTGGCACTGCCTGAAATAGAAATCAGATTTTTGCCTTCAAGTCCCTGGCCTTAACCCCTGCTGATCAGGCCTAGCCTTAATCTGAGCAGAAAGGACAGGACTGGAAAGGCGTGCCCAACTCCACAGTACACTCAGAGAGCACATGAATTACTCCTTAGTCCTGCTCCCTCCCTTTCCCTAATGAGCTCACCCCTGGTTTTAACAGGAATGCCTGCATGGACATAGTAGAAATGCATCTCTAGCTCTGCATAAGCATCTGCATGCTCAGGGATCAGTAGCCCTGAAAACGATGACCAGCCAGCCACATGATGAGTAGAGCACAGGGGCTAGATTAAAACACACTTTCAAATGAAGTTCAATTTAAATAAATCCCCCTATTTTTGTTACCATTGACTAGCTTAAAATACATATAGTCTCCATCATTTATCTTCTTTTTGTACAACCTATTTGTAGTTAGCAGAGATTGCCCTTAACAAAAACAAAAAGCAGCTCATTCTCTCCCAGGTTATACCCTCACTCTGCACAGTGTCTTTCCCAAGGGTTTCCCCAGTTGAGGTTCCTATTTGCATCCAGACCATGAGCTCCTGGGATGTCCACCCAGCATTCTGCACTGCACACTGATGCCCATCCTGCAGCCCTTTCACATCCACCCTTAGCTCACACCCCAGCATTCTGGGATACAGCTCTGCATTGGGATCCTCTTCCCAGAGCTGTGGTCAGCACCCTACCACAGCCAGGCACCCAGGTGAGGTACTGGGGAGAGAGGGGGCTGAAGGTTTCTCTGAGGGGTGGCCAGGAGGTGTGACACAACCTCCATGGAGGTAGCAGACAGCCATGGGAGCCAGGGGAAGCACCAGCCAGGCTGAGCAAGTCCCTGCCCAGTCCCTGCCTCCCACTAAGCTGCTGGAGGAGCCCCTGGCCAAGGCCACACTGAGTACCCTGACCACCCTGACCACAGTTCATAGCAGGGCCCAAGTGCCCTCCTCCATGCCCAGTTCCAGGCTGTTAATAAGAGAAAGGAAAAGGATAAGAAGTTCATGTCTGGTTATCTTCAGATAGCATTGACTCTGGAGAGCAGCCAGACAGCCATCCTGGATCAGCAGCTTCCTTGCCAAAAATTCCCTGCAAAACCTCTTACCTGAGGCAGTCCTGCATTTCCCACCCACATGGCTTTTCCTGAATTTTTCCAGATGGGACATGTGGCACTTAGGGACATGGTTTAATGGTGTAATTGGCAGTGCTAGATTACCAGTTGGGCTCTATGATTTTAGAGTCCTGTTCCAACCTAAACAGCTTTGTGATTCAGTGCTGGAAGGGCTCGGCAGCCTGGATGCAGGAACGAAACCTCCGGGGCACTGTGTCAGGGCTGCACAGATCCCATTGATCTCCTCCCTTTTAACTTGGCGGAAAGCTCAAGTTTTCAAAAACGATTCTCTTTAACCTCTGTGAAGAAGGGGAGATCTCAGGGATTTGAGTGCTGATCGTCTTAACGCTGCATTAACGGGTGAAGGAGCTTGTTTGGGATTCTGCTCAGGGAAGGGCAGCTTGGGGGAGCAGGTCAGGAAATGTCAAAGGCAGCTCAGCGCCGAAGATGATGGTTGTGTTTTTCAACGAGCTCTGCTGCTAAACATGCCAGAGAGCAGGAGCTAGGAGGGAGGGAAAGGGTGTATGAAGACATGGAGGAAGGGAGAGAAAGCCTTAGCCAGCAAGACAAGCATCCTGAGTCACGCTGCTGGGGAGGTGAGGCTGCTCTGCCAAGGAAAGGCTGACAGAGTCAGTCAGATGCCTGGAGTAATTCCACAGTGTGATAAAAAAAAAAATTAATAAATTTACAAAGGGTTGGTGCAATTCTAACCACCACCAGAATGCAAAATCCCACTGATGTGAACACCAGGCGCCCACAGCTCTGCCTGCCAGAGCTGCCCCTGTTTGTGTGTACGAGAATGGGGTGAGCGCCGTCCGTGCCAGGGGTTTGAATGAGCTGCAGTCCCAGGCTTGTGCAGAGCAGCTCCTGATTAATCACCCAGGCACGTGAGGCAGAGAGCTCCAACCACAGCTCCCGTGGCCACGACCAGCATCTCTCCACGCAAGCGTCGAGCGGAGCCGTGTGCTCGGCCCCAGCCCCACCAGGGCAGGCACTGGGACAGAGCTGCGTCCTGTGCCCGCCCCATCCCCGCCTCGCTGGGGCTTGGAAGCACCACAGCTGTGAACATGGCCAAGATGCACATTTTTAGATGAGAGAGGAGCTTGTTTTGCTGACTCATAGATGTGATTTTCATAAAGATGCAGGGAATTTGTTGAACTCTGGTTTCACTTTGCTTAGGTCTCTACAGCTACTTTCTATGGCTATAATACTTATCTTATTTACTTTTATTTTCTGCTGTAAAACCTCTTACATTTCACTGAACTTTTAATTAGAAACACAACAATGAAAATCTGATTTTTTAAAAAATATATAGCAAAAGCACTATGCTACACACCAAGGCCTCTGAAAACACACCATAGTTTCTCTATCAGCAAACTTCAGCCATTTTGTTTTAATTGACAAAATGTAAAGTGACTACAAAAACCTGAAAAAGAAAGTAACACTTTTTCCATCATTGCTCAGGCATTAATAAAATACAACATTTCATGGTCCTCTGAGAACTGGGACTGACAACAAGAGGAAACCATATTTCCATTTTGTCTTGTAAATATTTTTCTTGCCGTGTTTTGCTTCAGCACCAAGGGTCTAAGGACCGAGGGACAACAGCGTGTGTAGGCAGAAACAAGATCTTTTATTAGGTGAACTGGAATAGCTGGGAAAATAAGATAAGTTTCCAGGTGCTTCCTAACCAGTCTCTCTTACAGTCACTGAGACAAGTCTGTGGAAACCCCTTGAACCAGAGGACTCTGTGGGCTCTGCTTAGGTTTGCTTTCAGCCCTTGTTTCCAGAAGCACAAGTGCCTTTTACAGCTCACCTGACTGAAGGGCAAGGATTAGATCTCTTCAGTTTCAGAAAAGTATCTGCCCACTCCTTAAACCAGCCAGAATTACTACAGAATTCTTTAGTAGCTTTGCTTGCTCCCAGGATCCTTTCTCTTCAATTGTGAAAAGAAATGGCTGAGTGATTTAGAATATAAACACACAAACCCCAGACAAAAAGCACAGATACAAACAATTTGCTTTTATGAAATATGGAATCTAATCTTTAGTCCCTCCATAAGTTAATTTCTCACCAAAACACACATCAGATAATGTTTGGTTGCTCCCAGCACAGTGACTTTGTGGCACCCTATTTCATACACCTGTGACCAAGGCACCAGCTCCATCCCAGCTCCATCACCTTCACAGAGACAGAGGGAGGAGGAGGGTAAGGTGCCCAGCAGTGTGCTCCTGCCAAATATCACAGACCTGCAACTCTGTGAGCTCAGGAGATACAGATGGAACTCACTGATGGAAAAATGGGACATCAAAGAACACAGAGCACTCTTGGAGATCTGTGTCTCAGCTTAGCAGCGTGAGGGGCTTCTACGCACATGTACTGCAAGCATGGCTGAGGGAAAATAGCCCTCAGAGGGGCTAAAAGTGATCTTATTTAACCTTTGAAAATAAAAGCAATGACTGTGAAAGAGCTGACAAGGTTGTTCTGGATACTCTAATTGAAAAGTGCTGCCATTTTCCTGTCTCCTCTGGATATGGCAGTGCTGTTAATCAGAATTCAATGATAAATAGTGATGGGAATGAGAATGGGTTTTATTTGCTCTAAGCAGAGGACAGTCAGCAAAACATCCGAGGGGCTCTGAGGCAGAGATCAGCCCAACCTGGCACACAGTCACATCACAGGATTTTTGCATCATCAGAAGCAGCAACCACCATGTTCAGAGGTGCTAAAGCCTTGCTCACAGCTCAGCAGCCTGCAGAGCTCTTTCACACACCACCAGCAGACCTCAGCAAAGGGGCTGGACTCAGATGCTTTAGCAACAGGCAGTGCAGAAAGCCCAAAGGATGACTGAATCTGAAGTCTTTCTCTGGAAGAACAATGGAAAAATCATCCAGCCAGGATCTGCATGAGTAACTGGTCCTGACACCTGAACTACTGGCAATCCCAAGGGCTGCTTTAAAAAGAGTAACAAAATCACAAGATTTGTCAGCAGATTTTCATTATGAGGAAGCTGAGGTCAACCATATTTCTAAATTAATTTTCTAGTACATCTTGGTTAGGCTTTAGGTAATAGTCCCTCCTTCACCCTACCCCACTCTTTTCCATAAGTACAATTTACTAGAGTTGCATAAAAATGAGTAATACATTAGTTTCACTTAGATCCAATATGAAATGAGTAATTTCTTCCCAGCACATGACCAGGCTGTTATGTCTCTCCTAAGTACACCACAGAAAGATAAAGATGTTACTTTTTGCCCATAAACAGACACTGTAAATCATCTGATTCTTTGAAGTGACAACGAGTTCACCTCCTGAAAAGGTCCATTTGAAGTGCACCTTTCCCTGTCATACCCACATCCCCACAGCTGTGTCAGGCCCTGGGAAAGGGGCACATACTTTGTTCCCAGACAAACCATGTCTATCTTCTCTGGCTGACAAGGGGAGGGAAAAAAAAGTCTCTTTAACAATAGGGCCCCCCAAAGGGAATAAACATGGTACCTTTATTTATAGATCCAAGGCTTGATAATCTGATCACTACATGCTCCATACCCTCTGGCTCTGAATAACCTGTATTTATTCTAGCCCTGTTCTGGGCTTTTCTGCCCCTCTCATCTTTCCAGCTCTCTGCATCTCGGACACACTCTCTTTTAGGAAGGTGGTGGGTTCTGATTGGGATTATGAAGCGCAATGTTTGTGTAGATAACATGATGACATTGAAACTGCTTTTCTGTCTTTCCCAAACTCAGCTTTGCCTTTTGGGTTTATCCCTTATGTTTGAACTAGAGGGAACAGCAGAGGCCAAGGATTCCTCATCATCTCATAAATTAGGCTCAATTTAAGAAAACTTGGCCAACTAAACCAAGACACTTGTTCTCTCTCAAAACCAGAGAAATTTATACTTAAAATGCAGCAGAAACAAATCCCCCAGTGCAGGGTGGAGCCCTTTGGCCTTTGTGCTTCCCACCCCAAAGCAAAAGAGGGTATTTGGCATCCACGAGGCAGGAAGTGCTCTGCAGTGCTCCCAGGAACTCAGCAGCATTTGGGAGCTGGTTCCACCACAGGAACACCACAGCTGGTTGCTTCCATGCCCCAAATCATTGTCTCACACACTGGCAGGAGGGATCAGCCCTGCCTTGGCTTCGTAGTGGCAACAACATTTCTGCAAAATCTGTCAGGTTACTCTGAAATTAGGGTGGATTCGCTGAATTACCATTTTTCCTTGGGAACTATATGGCAAACATAAGTGCTAATCAAAGGCAGGATTAATGGTAAAAACCAAAACAGTTATTAACCTATTTACTTTAACACAGCCTGACAGAAACAGGTCATTGCATCCAAAATCTCACCTTAGGGAGGAGCTCCCATGTCCCTTCCACATCTCGTACATCTTCTCCGGTCTCCTTCACATCTGAATTCACAGAGCATGTTTTAAACATACAGGTGGATGCTCCCTAGTGTCATTCTCATGGACAGCTCCAATCACTGTCAGCAAATGTACCCTGCCAAATATCCCTGCTAGAGTCTAACCCAACCTTGCCCTTCACTGCCCTCCAGAAAGCAGCCCATAACTTACTGACTACAGAGTACTTCTTTTTCCTTTCCAAGAAAATCTCTTTACTGGACCAGCTGATATAGCAGGAGGAGACAAAACACCCTTCTTGCTCCCAAACCTGTTCTCAAGGTCAGGAATGGGAGTAGGAGATTTTTCATTCCCAGTGGAGTATTAGCTTGTTCTTTGGCATTGTACATTTGCTGTAGTTCCACATCCATGTACAAGTTTCAGCTATTTTTAAGCAGTAACTGATGTACTGATTGATGCATTTTCTATGTGGGGATGTTTACCCTGCACACAAGTGTCCAACAGCATTGATAGTATCAAAGAAAGTATTCCCTACATTTATGCATAGACCAAACTTTGGTGTCAGTAACAACACTTCAGTGTCCCACTCTGCACAGGGATTTAAAGGTTCTTTTCCTCCTTAA
>VZRZ01001925.1:2040088-2132012 GCA_013398175.1 Climacteris rufus | reverse complement strand
AAAAAAAAAAAAAAAAAAAAAAAGAAGCTCCAGAAAGGACACTGAACAAACCTAATTGATCTCCTGACACAAAGTACATCCCTTGAAGTCAGACATCTCTTTCAATCAGGGGTAAGGACCAAATGACAAAGCACAATAATCTGTCAATTCGGGAGAACAGAGAAGAGAGACAGACAAGTTTGTATGTTACAGGACAAAAGAGAAGCCAAAAAGGGAGCCCTTGACCTCCATCTCTCAGGTCTCAGTTGAGATGCAGGACAGGAATAGCAGAGGTGGCAACAGCTCCTGGTGCTGCAATTCTCAGGTCTCACTTGGAAGGACCCCAGGGAGGTGAGGAGAGCACCTGACCACCATTTCCAAAGTGCTGCATCAGTAAACTCTGCCCCTGATGGATTTCCATTGGAGACTATGGTCAGGAAAGCACTGAATGCAAAGAGAGGATGAGAAGAAGAAATTATTTAATTAACTATACAACAATGCCAAAAGCCTGGGTAATAAACAAGAGGAAATAGAATTAGTCATTTATGAGCACTAATTTGACCTAGCTGCTATTACTGAACCTCGTAGAAAGATTTGCATGACTGAATGTTTACATCAATGGTTATAATCTACTTAGATATGGCCTAGATCTTAGAAGAAAATGGGGAGTGGAAAAGATATATTTACCTATAAGTAAGTCACTGACAATTAAAAAAATAGCTGTCCTGAATGCTATTTGATGACCCTGATAAAGCAACACGATGACATATTAGCTGTCCCCCTCCATCATCCTGCTGGAAACCAGGGTGACTAATACAAAAATTTGTTGTTTGTGAGGTGTAGAATGAAAAGACAATCAAACCTCAAGGTCTCCCTCATGAGAGGTCAATTCTAACCCATCTGAGAACTGCTAAATATGCTTTCTGCACTGTGTCAACATGGCAGAGAATTCACCAGGCTGGGGAACACCTCTACCAACTTACTCTTGACAAAAACACAACCACCAGTGGTAAAACAAATACAATTAATTACAAGTCAATCACTCTTGTTACAGGTAGCAATACCAAACTATCTAGACTAGTAATGGTATAAACTTTGTGCCCTGAAAAGCTCTCATGTTTCTGAAACTGTTATGGGCAATTCAGTTGAGTGAAAAAGTCTCACTGACCAAACATGACTGGGAACTGTTTATGAATATCCTACCAAAATCCCCACAACCCAATAGTCAATAGGAGATGTGGTACTGGTCAAATAACTGATAAACACTAACAAATTGCAGAAATCTAATAAAAGCAAGGAAATTATATAGCCAAAAGGATAACGCATAAAATAGAGTAAATATGAAGTAACACATCCACTAGCCTAGATCGTCTCCACAATTCCTCCTTCTGAGACATGGACAAACACCTGAGGAATGGCAACATGAAAAAGGAATGCCTTCCAAAGGCACTATACTTCTCTAATATCAGTTATTAACTATGTTGTCTTGGTAGATTGCAATGGTGTCTCAAGTCTCTGTTGATATAAACCAATCAAGTTTTTATTTGGTTTAGGCCCATTATTCACTGCCATATATTTCTCATCTCCCAAGTATGCCTTGGCTATAAGGATCTAACAAGCTAAGGGTCTGATCTTGGTGTTGAAAGATCCTCCAGAAAGCAAAACCTAAGCCCTTCTGCAATGCTGCAGACAGTGCTCCCTGCTAAAAATCATGGAGAGTAAGAACTGGGAATCAACATTCAATGACCTTCTACCATGCATGGCATGTTGTGACCTTGGCCTCATTTTTAACCTCTTCCATGCCATGACTCGATGCCAGGCCTGCAGGGTTATGCCAGCTGAAGCTTCAGTGATTATTTTAAAGTGACAGATGGAGTGTCAAAGCAAACAGCATCTGTCCAAAGGGCCCCAGTAGGTGATGCTTCACGGAGTATCTCCTGAACATCTGCAGGAATTAATGCTTAAGCTGAACAAAATTTAATTTTGCAGGCTATATTGAATCAGATACAGTTCACTGCACAGGGGCCCTTGATCTGCTCTGTGCGCCTAGAAAATAGTTTGTCTTCTCCCTAAGCCCTCTTCACTTTGAAATTCAGAACTATGGCAGCTTGTTTCCTCAAAAAATAGGCATTTAGTGACTAAATAGACAATTTGTTATCCAACAAAGTTGTTTCCCATGTCTACAAGCAGACCACAATCAGAAAAACCATGAAGAAAATGAGAAGCAGGAGAGGCCAGAGACTTAACAAAGGAGGAGATATCTGAGTCTGATACCCCAGTACTGGGATGAAGCACAATCCCTTCTCTCCCATCAAAGGGACAATAGAGACCATTTCATTTGCTCTCATTTACACATACCTGAGGTATCCAGAATTCATTCACTCCTTCCTACCTCTGGCATTCCGAGCAGCTTGAACTGACACACCTTGTAGTATGACTCTCTCATTTTAAAAGTACAAGAAATATCTCATTTGGGAGAATAGTGTTAATTTAAAGGAGAACCTGTGACCAGTAAAAGACAAAAAAAGAAGTTACAGAGTCAAGTCAAGCATTCAGGAATCAGACAGGTCTGTAGAGACAGGACACCACTTCTTAAAATAGATGATGGCTGTCAGACTGATATATCAAGCCTTGCTGTAATATCATGGACTTTACTGTAGCTACAGAAAAAAACCCACATTGATACGCCCTTTGCAAGAAAGGGGCAAGGAAACTAAACCCCTTTGTACTGCATGGAGGGAAAACGTTATTACAGAGGGACAATTTTCTCAGAATCCCAAATATCTGGTAACCCTGATCGTTCTAACCAGGGAACAAGTCAAAAGATAAATGTTCAGCCTTCAGCACTTACTCCTCAGAGTGCAAGGTTCTCATATGGAGGTTACCATATAATACTGGATTATGGTAAGATATTGCATTGCATTGCTGATAGGGTTTTTCCATAGGTGTTCACATTCATTGTTTAACTCTGTCTAGTTTTTATTATTTTCTTCTATCTGTCAAATCTATCATGTTTCTCAGACACCTGTCACTTTGGGATTCTTTTTCTATGAGCAGTGGTATATTCCTTGCACACTGGATAGAGGCACCAGTTCCCTGCCAGCACTGGTTTGTTCCCTCTCATTCTACTGGGGAACCCTGAAAAGATGCACCATTGATTTCGTCCTTTGCCAAAAGCTGAGGCTGTTGATCTGGGAATCACACATATTAAGAAATCCCATTTTGCTTGCTCTTCTTACCCAATGACATTTCCTTTCCCTGCTACAGAGCAAAAGTCTGCAGGTCACACCAGAAGAGGGAAATTCATTATTTTTTATTTGTCAAAGTTGAGAGTGAGTAGGAAATTAAGCGAAACAACAGAAATGCTGATCTCATTCTAAATCATGAATTACATTTAGCTCTCTGTTGGTGTTTGTCCTTTGCTCACTAAATCTAAACTGTTCACACATTTGGTGGTGCAACTTCAGAGCCATAAATCATAGAATGGCTTGGGTTGGAAGGGACCTTAAAGATCATCCAGTTCCAGCCCCCCTTCCATAGGCAAGAACACCTTCCACTAGACCAAGTTACTCAGAGCTCCATCGAGCCTGGCCTTGAACATTTCACTGATGTCATCAGGGGTTGCAACAGGAAAATGGGCAGAACATGAACTGATGGTTGGAGTCCAGGCTGGTATGTGCCAACCAGTCACATTGGGATGTAATCATCCAAGACCTTCAACTGTCCCTGCGAAGCAAAATTGTGATGATGCTTCAAAACACCCAGCAAATGTGCTTTCCTAGATCTGACTCACTGGGGCCCACAGTGTCATGGCCAGCTCAGGTTTGTCTTAATTGTGAAATTAAAAGCTTTTGATTCTGGGCATAGATTGCATAATTCTGTACTTTAAAAACACTATAAAGAAAAATTTCTTCATGTGACAAACCCCAGACCCACTTTACGGAAGGCCTAAACCCTCTCATCAAATCCTGCACCAAATACCGCTTTGGACTGTCAGAAAAACTCAGAAAGAAAGGAAAGAGATAAAAGAAAAAGGCTGTGAAAAGGAAGGGAAACTCACAACAGGCCTAATATGTGACTGGGGGATGGGGAAAGAGAAGACAAAATAAAGGCCATGTCAAATGACTCTGCTTTCCCCTCTATTTCATTTGGAGAGAAGATTGGGTTACTACAGTTCAACAGGACTCAGTTTGCTTATTGCTTTGGGCATTAAGAACTTAATGCAAAAGTAATGAAGTTAAACCTGTGGCATAGATAATGGTCATTAGCAGCCTTCTTTCCCTGTCGTAAACCTGACCCTTGTTAACTCCCGTTTTATCTTTCTATGCAGATGATTCTGAATGGGGCAGGAAGTACTCTCTATTCTGGCCAATTTGGGAAAAGCATCAGCTTTATGCACTGATATTTCCAAAACTGAAGTGACTCTCCCCCACACCACAGCCCAGGCTGCATTACAAACTAAAGGGAAACACTGGGAAGAAAGAGCAGGCTTGGAGCCCTTGAGAGAAAAAGCACAACTCATAGTAGGGCCAAGAGCTTCCAGAATTCAATTGGGATTGAGATCTCCTAAGAGAAGCATATTAGGAAAAAGACAAAGATTAAAAAGTTTTAGCAAGAAACAAAGACCATTTACTGCTTAACCCCTTTAATTTCTGTCCTCCACCTCTCAGATAATGGAGCTCTTTCCCTGCTCATTAATTAAGCTCTTTTAGAGTTTACTGACTGAGGGCAAAATTGCCCCTTCAAACAGATCCTTGAGAGCTGCTGAGTGTCTCTGTGCTTCTGCTCCGACAAAGGGAGTCCTGTTACCCAGCTCTGTCAGGGAACATCTTCCCTTCAGGAGACTCAAATATTCTTTCACCTGGGACCCAAAAGGAGTATAATTTTAGCCAAAACATTGTTCATGACTGTATGAGAAAAACTGCCTCATTATCACCTAGGTCTGAAAAGATGCTCTAGTTTATCTGCTTTTAGAAGCAAAATGATGACTCCTAACTTTTTTATATATTTACCTAATAATGGTCAGGCTTTTTTTCCTGGGAATTATGGGGTGCATGAAGAAACTGAATTTACAAATTGAAGTTACCATGCCATTGTCTAACTACAAATAAAGGACTGTATACCAACATTGTCCTTAATGATAAATTAATCAATGTTGAGGTTTCATTGCCAAGTGAATCCAAATGTACCCAAAAGGCAACAATAGAGCCCTCAAGCAAATTGCAAAATTGTATTACCTTCAAAGGATCATCTGGCCCTCAAATTGAAAATGCTTCATAATAATATCAGTCATCACAAGAGTTACACCTATATTTGAGTAACAGGGAGTGGATTAGTCATCACTTGGTGAGCAAACAAAAAATGAATCTCTGAGTTATAGTCCCAGAGAATTATCTGTTTTCCTGTAAATTCACTAGGAGAGAGGAAAACCACAGACAGAATTACCCCAAGCTGAGATTTTAGTTTTTCATGCTGAAATGGGGTCTGTACAGGACATTGCTGAATAGACAGATAAAACAGTCAAATTTTAAGGTGTAGAAGCCAATATGACTGCTTGAATCATCTCCCAATCTCCTGTTCAGCTTCTCCTCTACTGTATTTACACAGACATATGCGATTTTTTTGCCAGCTGGTGATTTGGCAATAAAATGAAATCTGAGCCTAATGTGCCTAGAAGATTTGTTTGGAAAAAAATAAACCCAAGATAAAAAAAACCAAACTAAGTACTACTTGTTTATAGAAACATTACGGTACCTTTGATCCTTTCTTCTGTTCTGCTTCAATATGCTTGAGTAAAAAGAAAATACGCTGTAAATTTCAGAGAGCAGCATGGGGGCTCCTATGTTTGTGTTGCAAAGACAGACTGAAGCCTTTAATCAAGACAAACTCCTGTAGGGCAAATTTCCCAATCTGGCATTAGTGTGGTGGTGTTGCTAGGTGGATCCCCATCCAACCACTGCAGCTCTTGGAGCTGGGCTGACCCACTTTTGTGGCAGAGCAGCCCTGCAAAATCACTTGGGGATGAGAGAAGGTGGGGAGTCAAGAAGGTAACACACAAGAAATAAAAACAGGCTAATAAAAACATAAATACATAGAATAATAATGCAGGACACTTAGGAGAGGCTGAAGACACTGAACTAGAAATACCAAGGCAGAGACAGAAATATTATAGAAATATAATATCCATAAGAAAAATGTTTCACATAATTACAACCGTGAAAAAAAACACTAAGTCCCTTGACCTTTTCTATACACACATGCATCAAGCAAATATGGACATGCTGCTCTAAAATTGATTTTTTTTTAATCTCAAAAGCCCAACTGCACATGGACAGATTCTTATGGAATTTGAGTATGCAATAAGCATGGGGGTGGAACGTCTTATAGAATACAGGTTATAATGCCTCAATCTGGTTATTATGCCTAAAAATACTGGATACTTTTTGTATATGACTTCTTGTAATAATTACACTTACAAATCAGATGTGCATATATACCCTCAAAGTCTACTAGAACACCACCTCAATAATCTAGAGGTTTTCATTGGGTTATTGTATTCAAAAGAAAACCAAGGGCCTTTCAATGACTATCCAAAATGAAAAAGGTCTAAAGTCCTATGCTGTGCTACAAACTGAAGTATATTGAGAAATACAGAACAGTATTCAAATATACATTGAAAATTACAATACAGTATTCAAATAAGAATACATTTTTAAATTACAAGAGCATTTCTTTTAAAACCCATTTTCAAGCAGTGTAATATATTTCTTTCTGACCAAAATCTTGTCCCTTTTCTCAGGACAGCTATGAATATACTCAGTTGACTCTAAATTCTGTGATCAGATAAATAGTTACAGTTAGAATCTCTTAACAAAAACAAATCAGAAAGAACTTCAAAATGGCCGAGGGAAAGCATCATTTGCCTCTGCAAGGATCCTGTACATCACTGACAAAAAGTAAATTAATTTTTAAATAAAAGTTAAAAATTATTACCCAACCCTTGAATTATGGAAAGCAAGCAGCTGTGCTGTAACCCAGCACCCCTGTACCCAGGAGCCATGGAAGGACATGTGGGGAAATGTGCACTGTTGAGGCTACTGAGTAGGAAAGGGATAAATTTAGCTGCCTCCTCACATCAACATGTTGGAGACAGTGTCAGGAAATCCCACAGAGGCCACCTGATGCATCTACGTGGGTAATTCCAAAGTCATCTCCACCATTCCATGTTTCTGCTCAGTCAAGTCTTTCAATGTAGGTGGTGCTCCACAGAGGGGTGGACTGATTTATGTCCTCTCAGTTAAGGGGCCACAGTGCAGGAGAGGCTGATTGCCATTAGTTTAGAGGGAACAGGAATCTTCTTCAGCTTTGTAAAGACAAGTGGAGGCCATATGCAGTTTCCTACAGCATCCAAAGGGAGCAGGACCTGAAAGGTAACTTCCCCATCCATGTGGAGTTTAATGCCTGCTGAGAACTTCCCTCTGCCAAACGTCCAGGCTCCCTGTGCTGCAGTGATTTGTGCAGCCTTCTCTATCTTTGAAACATGAGCGAGTTATTGTTGGCATACAAAGCAGCTGGCAAAGTGTCATCCCATGATTCAGCATATCAAGAGGAAAGATAGAATAATGAATCATTGTGCAAAAAGGTTGTGCAACAGGGACTGAAACAGTCCATAGAAAAGCACAGTTGCATTGGAATGGCTTTTTCATGGAAGATACCCATCTGCCAAAAAAAACCATTGTATAACTAATGTTTTATGAGCAAAAGATCCAGAGGCAGATAGAGGCACCAGGGCCTACTGTGACACAGACTCATGAGGAGATACTTTGGTTTGCCAGAATGATTTGCTTACAGTTGTAACATCTGGTACAAAAGGTTTGAAAGAGATTCATGAGTTGGAAAGAGGAGAAAAGATGTCCTGCATCTGATTTAAACTGTACTGTGAATTGGAGATAATCCATTGGAGTCAATGGAGATAACCTGGCACAAAACCATCCTCAATGCAAGGAGAGCCAGAGAGTGTCCATGTGCAGAGCTTTACTGTGTTTCTTCATCCAGCCCATGGGAAAGTTGGCAATACCTCAGGCTGCTTCTGCTATTTCCACATACAAATGTCTTTTCACCCCTATGGCACTTTCTAGCATCCCCCATTCCCATTCATTTCTCCCTGAGTGTTCTGATAGGGTCAGACACTGGCATCCCAGAGGATTCCAACACTGCACCCATAAAAAAGAGTGCCCCTTGTCACTTACTGCCTCTCCACCTCCCTTGGGAATGGTTCTCCAGCTTGCTAACTGGTTATGTTGAGCTGGTCTCCAGCAGAACAACAACCTCACACCTTTCTTCTCAGCCTTTCCTCCCTGTTGGCAAAAGCCAAGTGTAATTCCAAGATGAAAGGCTTCAAAAGAGTCTTTTCTTTTAAGATTTAAAAAAAAAAATCCAGCCTTTAAAAACCCAACTAAGCAGGGTCTTTTCGTTAAAAGAGCTGACATCCTTAGGAAGGAAAGCTTCCTATCTCAGGATTTTTTCAGCTTGCCTCAGATTCATTAACTACTACTAAAAATCTGGCAAACATGTCTAAGAAAAGCAAGTTCACACATCCCATACAGTTTGCCCTTTGAAGGGCACTTCTAAAGGGGGACAGCACTGCCTGTGGGTAAAAATTCGGAAAGACTGAAAGGTGCTGGGCTTTCTTTGTAACCCCTGTTTGTGAACTGATGCTGTGCAGCCACCAGCAGAATGCTCTGTCCTGATGTCGAGGACAAGGCCTGCCCACTCTGGCAGCTGTGCCACATACAGACTGGGACCAGCAATGCTTTTTGCTGAACAGCCACTGGGTTGTCTCTGACTGACCCTGGCCAGATTACCCATGATCAGCCAAAGAGAAAAAGCTCTTCAAATCATTAGCAGCATCCCTCCACATCCTTCAGGCTCCCAGTCCCCATCCTCTACTTCTTTCAATTTAGATAATTGGTTACAATGCCCTGTTTAACTGCTGTTTCCCCTGCCTGTGCTCCCTCTTTGCTGTTTCTTCCTCCCTGCTTCCTTGCCCAAAGACCTGTTTTGTCACCACTTTTCATACTGTATTTTCCTTTTATATCTGTTGACTGGCTTAGATGTTATTAATTCTGTTAATAAAGATGGGAGACACAGGTGGCAAGGGAGGGCATGCTGTTAGAAATAATATAAATACATCAAACTTTCACCCTACATACTTCAAATTATGGGAACCTAAAAGCAAGGCAGTAGTTAAGGGCCTCAGCCACTTGTATTGGCAAACCCGTCTTTCATAAGCATGCAATTTAGATTTAATAATATGCTTAATGAATGGTAATTAAAAACAAATTGCAATTAAAACACTATTTAATGAGGTTTAACAGTGCTGTGATAGATATGTATCTATCACCAAGTTCAACTTCAATAAATATTTTCTTAATAACAAACTGGCATTTAATTAGTATGGGAAAAATGTTGCTGTTAAATCTAAATTAAATTAAAATATACTTAGGGCACTTACCCACTTAATAGTATGTGTTAATGAAAAATATTTAAAAGGCTTTTTCTTTCCCTTTTTTTTTTTTAGGGTAATGGTTACAAGAATTAAATCAAAGGAATTTAACTGATTGCAGCATGTGAAGCATGATCCAGCCCTGTACACAAGCACTTCATTGATTTAAGAGTTTCCTAATGCACAATAACTATACTATGACACATGTAAATGAACAAACAACCTGGCTGCAATTTCAGTCTTAGACTAAGATTTAGCAAATGCGACAGTTTACAAAGTCACACTCAAAATTCCCACTGCACTTTCCCACTAACCTTTCCATGTCATTTTATGATCCCATTATCATAAATATCTGAGCACCTGCCAAAAATTTTTAAATAGAAATAAAATGTTTCATTTCTTCCTGCAGATATAAAGTTTAAATATTTCATAGATCTTTATTTGTTTAGTGGGAGAGGGCAGGAGAAGAAGTTTAGTACTTTGAGCTTAGCATATGTCAACTATTTTGTTTGAAACTGAGGTTTGTGAAATCTTTATTTCTCATAGAAGGTATTTAAATAGCTTAAACCCTGATCCTATCTGTCTCCTCTGCTCCCAAGACTCCTTATAGTGGCTGATACTTTAATTGCTCCAGCATTCATTATGACTTGGACTAAATTCAAATAGAACATTTTATTGGGAAAAAGAGCTTTTAGGGGAACACAACATTTTTGTTTGCAGAAAACAAGGGTTCTTAAAACATTCAGTATTTTTGATCAACTGATTGGAACCAGGAATGACTGTGGAAACACAAACTACAATCTGAAGTAGAGTTTTATAATTCTTTTTTTACACTATTTTTTACTGAATATTTCAGGAGAGAAACTGGGGAAACCCCCAAATCAAAATCTTTTCCCCACAGATATGACCAGGACTACTTCTATGTCTTCACAGTCCTACCACAAGGGGTCTGGCTCACGAGGAGGACACAACAGTACAGCAGAGTTAAAATATAAATACAAACAGTTCCCTAAGGCAAAAAAATGACTTTTTCAATCTTTCATTCTGCAGAAATTTTGTACATAATGACACTGCTTTATAGCAACATATGGTGCATGTATAGGTGTGTTTCTTATTACCACTGACACTGTGTAATGTACCTATTTGAAGACAGAAACAAGCTTATAAGAAAAAAAAGGCACAATATTAAATGCAATTTAAATAAAAGAAGGAAAATGCATTGGGACAATATTTGCCATGAGTTCACTACAACATCCTTTTCTTCTTTTCAAGTAGAAAAGATGTACAGGAGCTAGATATTAAAGATACAATTTTAGCCCTTAGCTCTGCTCCTCTTGAAGACAACGTCAAGAACAGGAGATGATAATCATAAACCTGGTTTCTCTGGACAGTTTCCCACTTAATCCCACCAGCAGCTGCTTGGCTCAAGCCTCTTCTTTTTCCTTACATATCACAAACAGACTAAAATGAGAAGCACTAGTTTTAAATTTCAGCTATTTTCTGTTGGACTCATAGTGTCAATCTTACTTCCAAGTGATTGGTTCAATACTGCACAGTATTATTTTAAAAAGCAAACGAACCAGCCAAAGAAAATAAGTAACAGATAAGCAATGTGAGAATGAGTTGCTAAATATAGAATATATTATTATGCCACACATAAACAGAGAGAAATAATGTACATACCCAGCCAACCCACGATTGCTCCTGAAAGCTTGGAAATGTTAGTTGCAGAATGTGAAGGATGTTTCCCTGGCATGTTCCAGCTTCAGATATGATGCAGATACCACTTAGCACTAAATAGTGCTCCTATGATTCCAGTTTTCAAGCATTTGACAATTCCCTGCTAAATGTGACATCCTGGATGAAACAAATGACTTGATTAAGGACTTATTAACATTGAAACAGAACTGACTTCATGAATGATGACAGGTCCTATGGTAGATGTCACGCTGCATCAGAGCTGAAGACAAAGATACTGTCCCTCCTTCAGAAAAATGCAGCTATTAGGGAAATACCCCAGCAGTAGGCATGGAGGGAGCCTGGTTCCAGCAGGCAGAATAAATTCCTATCCAGTTTTCAGTCCAGTGTTTCCTAGAGCACAGTGGTGGCTGTTGCACACCTTACCACACTCCTACTTGGATGGAACCAAAACCATCTAAATTTAACAAAACATCTGGGCACCCTACAAAATTAATAATTCACAGAATTGTTAGTGCTGGAAGGGGCCTCTGGAGATCAGCCAGTCCAACCCCCCTGCCAAGGCAGTCTCACCTGGAGCAGGTTACACAGGAATGTGTCCAGGTGGGTTAAACTGTTGTGCTTTGAAGGAGAAAATCTCCCTCCGCTTTCTCCACTTAAACTGCTTTCTCAGAAGGCAGAAAGACACAACAGGGAGCTTGGAAAAATGATTTATGGTATGGATTATTCTGTAGTGGTAAAATGCCTTGGTATTACACCCAGTTTTGATGGTTCTGCTACAATAGAACCCACAGTTCGCTGTCACCTGTCCCCAGCACACCCAGACATTCCATGACAGCTCCCAGTCACAGACAAACAGGCATTGCCCTCTGAAAAGTCCAAGAGAAATCCATGAGGTTTTGGCTCTGTTGCAGTAACTATGGTGGCTCAGATGAAACTGGAAGTCAATCAGATTTGTCTTCCTAATCCACTTGAAGGCTTTCAAGCATTCCACTTGAGGCACAAGGAGAGTAAAAGGAGATGGGAAGCACAGAACTAGAAGCTCTGAGGACTAATTTGTTTAGGGTTGGCAGGACTGTGACAAACGTGCTGGTCACTGTCAGCCAGGAGAGCTGCTGCTCTTCCCAAGGGGAGAGCCAACTACCATCACTGATGCCACCAAATCTCTAAACAGTCAGGAACTACCCCTCCTCCCTCAAGCATTTCCCACCAAAAATGGCAGTGAGATGCTGCTAAAGATGGTGCTTTAACACCCTCAGCTTGTGGCCAGCAGTCTGGCATCTCTGGTGATGCTCAGCTCAGGCTGAGACAAACAGGAGGCCCATGCCAAGATGCTTTGCAGTCAGTGGCCTGTTGCCAGAGTGTCATTTTTTGCAGAAGGGACACAATACCAGGCAATCTGGCTGAGAATGAATAAAAATGTCATCTGTGCTCGCTCCACTTCAAGGGCTTGTGCAGTATTGTTCTCCTCATGTACAATAAAATTCCAATTGATCCAAGGGACAGATCAAAAGATGCTTCTCGGGAACCTATTGGTCAGTCTTACAACCTTGACAAGGAACTCACATCAAACCATTACATTTTACAGCAGTGATTAAAAAGGGTTTATTTTTTTTCATGAGCTGGGGCTGGTTTATTTTTTGCCTATTGGAAATTTGTCTCTTCTTTCACCCAGCAAAAAAGCACAAGACTGAGACAATGAGACAGCATGGAAAAGAAATACGCTTAGCAGAAATAGCAAACCACCAGATTTGCACACTGCTGGAGATACAAAAGGAAAGATGATTGAGAAAAGGCTGCAAAGCCAAAAAAGCACTGACAAGATTTATCTGCCATCTGCGAAAAAGAAAGGAGCAAACAGAAATAAACACACGCGTGAGAAGGCAAGAGGAATGAACAGGGGTTTATTATCATGGGGGACCTTTCAGTGACTGAACTTGAAAGACTTTACTGAAATAAAGACAAGGTTTATGAAACAGAGTTTATGTAATTTCTGTCCTCAGAGGCTGTCTATGCACAGTGAGCCTCAATTTGGGCCCTATCCCAGTAAAAGCATACAAGAGGTACCCAAGGAGCACAAGGACTGTGGCTGGTTTTGATGTCTTTCCCTAGAGAGAGGTCTCCATGTTTTTCTGGCCCTTTGCACAACATCTGCAAGAGCTGGAAGGACATAAAATTGGGATAGTCAATTGTGCAAGGTAAAGAGGACCTTTTCTTCTTTCCTGGTTTGACAGAATTCACCACTTCTTCAGAGTTGTCCAGCCTCCTCATCTCCTAAAGACAGCCATGGATATTGGAGGTATTGAATAACACACAGAAAATCCCTGACAAATGGGCTGTGCCAGCTGGTACTAATGAGAAACAGTGGCAGGGAGCTGGGAAAAGGGTAAAGCTCCCTTTGCCATCTCAGTGCATTCCTGCTAACAACCCCTGATACGATCTGATTCTAAACACACCCCTGAAGACCAGATTTTCATGCTTGGAGAGAGATGAGGAACAGCTGACAAGTCTCTGTGAACAATCATAATGAAGAAACTATAAAATAACATATACAGCAAAACAGAAGCTGGCAACAGAGGAGAACACACACTCCTCACCTACTCTTGAGCAGGGAACAGAGGTAACGGATATTTAAAACAAGAAGTTTTTTTCTCATTTCCCATGACAGGGTTCTCCATCCTCACTAGTGAGTCACACTCTCAAAAAATTGACTTGGAAAAAAAAAAAAAAAACAGAGAATCCCAAAGAAGACTTCTGTGTTTTGAAATCTGAAGAATGACCCAAAGAATTTACCCTCCAAATGCCAAATTTGAACATGACTTGGTAACCCCTGACTTAAAAACATCACCAGTAGAGATTCTCCCAGCTGCCACAGCCATCAGGATTCTCATCCTAATCCATGTGAATGGAGCAGCAGGGAAGATATCCCAGTCATAACTGTATTAAATACCAGCTTGCTCTGTGACCTCAAGATTCACCTGGCTCCAGCTTGGGAAAGCAATAGCACAACAGCAGAGCTGGATTCAGCATCCAAGGTGCACTGCACAGGCTGTACATGTGATACATCACTTAAACAGGGGCTGCAGAAAGAAGTTATCATAAAGTTTCCATTCCAAAGCACTAAAATCTTACATTTGCTTATTAAATTTCAGTTGGGCCCCCAGGCTATTGAACAGAACACCGGTCAAGCTACTGCGTTTTGCTTTACTTACTGCTACTGACAGTCAGCCATAACTCACAGAGAGAAATTACAAAGCCTAGGACTCTAATCTTGGCTAAGCATCCCTTCCACCTCTGGCTGTCAGGGTACAGCTGACAGCACATTTCAGGTTCGGGTTTTACTTGGGGTTTTTTTCTCCTTTCTTTTCTTTTAAGAGCGTTATGGGAGTGTGGAACAAAAGAAGAATGGCATATCCTCTGTTTAAAAGCCCCTGATTCACAGACCAGTTGAGACAATGGCAGGATTCTCATGTATTTTGTAGGCATTTAAGAATAAGCCAAGGAGTCCAGTTGGAAAGCCAGTACTCTCAGAGGCCTGCTGGGAGTCTCTGCTCCCCCCTGCTCGCTGGTGCTCTCAAGTGGTTCAAATACAGAGGGGTGGCAGGACTGACCCCTGAGAAATTCCCTATCAGGTCTCAGAAAAGCTTGAAATTGGCTTGAAAATCCTGAAAAATTAATAAGAAATATAGAATATTTTTATGTCCATTTTGATTCTGGAGCATAGGACATAATAACCACATCATGTTTTAAGCTCTCTTCCACACCATGAAGACTATAAACATGTGGGTTTGCACTTCTCTAAAGAAGCAATGTACTGGGGCATATTTTTGGTATAATAAAAGCAAGAGTTCAAAGATATAGACAATCACAACTGCTCAGGCTTTAGGAAAACCCCCTGCATTTCTGGAAGGATCCACAGTAATGCCACTGCGCTTGGTACCTCCACACTCTTCCTCCAAGGCCAATAGTCTCCACTCACAGCTGTGGATCTCCTTCCCTCAGGTAGCACCAGAGAAAAGGGGTTAAACAACATCAAGGAGAAACCAACAACCTTATAAAATATGTAGTAAACAATCAGGGTAGTAACACCACTCAGCTGGTGTTGCAACCTCCTAAATTATACTGGATAATTTACATATTAGCAATTCTTTGGTATTTGCTAATCCCAAAGGTTTATTCCACAGTCAAACCCAGGAACAGCCCAACTCAAACAACAGGAGCAGCATGTGCTGGAATCAAGCAGCAACAGAGCAAAGAGCTACAGCATATGCTCAAATATGCTGCAGGGATGCACACGTACTTAAAAAGTTAAGCATGGGGTTAAATACTTTACTGGATTGGGACCAGATGAATTCTGTAGTTAGCTTATTTTTATCATTACTACGATCATCATTACTACTGAACAAGGAACAGTCCATCTTAAAGCTGGCTAATCTTTTCCAAAAGAATCTTTTCAAGCAATTTATTCAGAATATAGTGCCATTTACACTTTTCAAGTTAATGATACAAAAGGGCAGGATCAGTGACTATCTGATTTGTTATGACAAAGCTGAGCAGGTCTAATGACTCCTCTGGTTTTGATAATCTACAGCACCTTAAAAACACCAAATGATGGAGCAGAATGTGCAGCAAGTAAACACTGGCAGGAATATTTGGATACACGCAGCAGAAGGAGGAGAGTTTAGGCATTCCTATCTTGTTTGTTTTCAAACACAATGTTCCTGCTGTAAAGAGATGGGTAAGAGCAGATGTTGACATTCAAAACCCTTTTTCTTATTTAAAATACTAATACTGAATAATATTACAACAGATGAGAGGACAGTGATCCTCTAGAGAGATTTATTCTTTACTTTTTTTAAACCGACAGGCATTTCAAATGTTCAGGAACTGTGACTGTAACACATCTGTATTTTTATTTAATTACCCTTTTCCTAAATGAGATTACAGCATGGCATGTGGTGTCTTTCAAACCAGACACCTGTAGTCAGAATTAGAAACTTCACAACTAGCTCCCCTTAAAGTTCCCAGGGGCTGGGGAGGTGGTGGGGAATTGTTCAGCTCAAACACAGGGAAAGCTGGCAACCTCATCAGCAGCGTTATCAAGGCCTCTGCAGATCTGAATAGCTTTCCTGTCTGCATATTTTTATATGTATGTATATGTATTTATTTATTCGTTTTATTTTAAGGCTAGTTCCAACAGGAAAAAGGTAATAGAACAGTGAGAATTTCCTGTGACAGTATAACCAGAAAAAAAAAAAAAAAGAAGCCCATTAAATAAAATAAACCTAGACAAAGCTTTATTTGAAACTGAAAGAAGTCTGAGATGCCCCAGGTGCAACATGGGTCAACTGCCCTTCCTAGGGCTCAGTGCTGGAAGAATGCCCAGCTTTTGTAAAAGGTCCCAAAGCCACAGGAGAAGGCTCAAGGTGTTGCCTGGCCTTGGGCTACGCACTTGGCTGCTGCAGAGGCAGCGACCTTTGTTCCCAACACAGGGCTGGATTATTATTTTTTTTTTGGTTCTCACCAGAGTTCTTCCTTCTCACAGGAAAAAGAACTGCTTGGCAGTTGGGGTTTGCAGCCTGAGATTTTGGCATCTTTTTTTTTTTTTTTCACAGGCAAAACTCTTATGCAGAAAATGGATTTGAGCCCATTGTTCATACTGGTTTGACATGGCCAGCAGCTTCTGGAGCTTCTGAGCTGCAATCCAGCTGCAGAGGATGATGCAAAGCCCCACGAGTGTGTATTTGTTCCTGTCCTGCACAGGCCAGGGCACTGGGCACTCCATGTATAATGTCAGGCTTCTCCAAGGAATGCCCCAACAAGAAAAACAGGGTGGAATCAGATGTGGATCAACAACATTTCCCTGTCTCTTCTCACAAACAAACTCCAGCTCACTTTCTCTAAGTCTCCAGCAATCATTTCTGAACAGAGAGGACAGAAGACCTAGAGGTGGAATTGCATAATGCTGGTTCTATCACTTACCGTCTTGCTTTTTAAGCCTTTTGTCATCATTTTAATGGTTGCTGGAGCAAGGCAATGGGCCTGTGAAAGAGGTGTGGAGTAGGGATGGGAATTCTCTCCACCACATTTTTACTGAAGCAAATAAAACCCACTAACTTTCTCCAGGACCAATGCTTGCTCAGAGTTGCAGGGGCAACAACAGACACACTGTGCTATTAATAATTGCTTTTTAAATTATTATTATTTAATATTACCCTAGCACCTGTGGACTCCCTTTGTGGGACTGTAACCCACAGTGACAGACACCACACAAAGCCAGTGCAAACAGATGGTTCTTGAAGCAGGGAGCCTTCCTGCCAAGCCAAAAGCCCACAGCTGATGTTACAGACCAGGGGAGTCCATGGAAACCACCTTTGCTCACACAGCCATCAGAGAGCTCAGCACACCAACAGCCCCACTGCTCTGAAGGGTTTACAGCCATCTAAGAAAAAGAGGTTTTGAAGATAAACAGGGAAGAGAGGGGTGCAGCTGCCTTATCAGCACAGGAAAACACAAACACATTAGGGTACTTTCAAATTTTAAAAGCCAGGCAACACAGAGTGGCACAATGGGTTGACCAGAGGCCAAAACGGACATCTTAACCACAAGTGAAAAATACTATTTTGGGTGGAGAAAGGTCGTGAAAGACCTTGGGAACAAAGACAAGCAGATTATGCTTGATATCATCAAGAGCAGAGACTTGAAAGAGAGAAGTAGCGAAAGGGGTGATGGGCAGGTGAGGCAAGTGATATTTTTACAAAAGAACATGTGTGGACAGGGTGAGATAGGATTTGCCAGGGCCAGAATTAGCAATGTTGTAACACTGAGTAGGGTGGTAATGACAGCCTGGGAAAGCATGTGAGCCAGGAGGGGGAACAGAAGTGGCAATATTTTAGAAAGGCTACACAGAAGCAAGTGGCCAGAGTTTGACACTGCTTGCAGCCATGAACCTAGAGAGACAGGATTACACCCACAGGTCCGATCGACAGGCAGGATCATAACATTGTCCATGTTGCTTGAGAGATCTAGGGGAAAAAACCTTGTTTGAGGCACCTTGTTTGAGTGTTAGCTGACTAGCCAGTGACTTGCAATGGGACATTGTGGGTGACAGGAACACCACAAAAATGGGACAAATGGTGTAAGCAGGTGGCCTCTGTGGCACCAGCACAGGGGCAGAAACAGAATTTGGGGCTGCACAGAAAATTACCAAGCGATATGGTGTAGAAAATTGAAGGACAATGACCAAAAGTGAATCCCTTTAATCCCCCAAAGGACTTAAGTACTTGTTCTGAACTCTGCTCTCCACACATGCAGCTAAGCTGCTCCCTCCTGGAAGGGCTCATCTCTAGTGCTTGTAAAAGTACTTCCAAGAAAGTAGCTGTGATCTCCTCATCCTCCATACCTTCACTTTTCAGCTGAAATTAAGCAGTGAAAAACAGGACAACTTTTCCAGCAAACATGATTTTACAGCACAAGCCTCATCACTCATCCTTCTCCACTTATTATAACAAGAGTATTTTTGTTTTTTTAGATGGGAAAAACAAACAAAGAATCCATTCCACAGTACATGCACCTCTCCCTCACCCACAAAAACACTCCTAAAACACAAGGTTTGCAGCTTGTGGCTTGAGAACTCCCTTTCATGTCAGTACCCACACTGAAGCCTTGGCAGGGCAAAGCGCCTGAACGAGCGCCCGCTCTCTGCTGTCACCCCAAACTTCCTCCTCCTGCCCTCTTCCTAAACATTGCCTCACCCTCAAAAAGTCCCCCATGGAAGAACAAGCCAAAACTCAACTTTGGCTTTACATAAATTAAAAAGCAGAGTATTTGTACGATCCCTCAGCCACCATCAATCAGCTCTTTCTGAGGCTGCAGGAGTCTCACTGACGTACAAGAAGTGATTCTGAGGTTGGTGCTGGAGGCGGATGTTGCAGGTGCCAAAACAGATGTGGTGTGGTACTTACTATTACCTGGTGCTCCCAACTCTTGCAACGTTTTGGCAACAGACTCTGTGTCCAGTTCCACTTCAAAGCTGCCTCTGTGTTTTTGGAATCACGGTTAAGTGCTCTCTCTAATTACTGTGTGTTTCCAGTATGTTTTTAATCATCATCATTAAAGGATTGAACACAACCCACTGAGATGCAGAAGTGTAAACATGAGCAATAATTATTCCAACCTCTTTGCTGGTTTCAGGTAATGATTACACTATATGTTTAAAGCTGCTCCTTGGTTTATGATGGTCTGTTTTAGGATCAAGCTATCCTGGGCATTTCTGGTTAAGGCCAACTAAAGGTGAAGCTCTGTAGGGGAGGGGGAAGCATATTTTAAAATTATTTTAAAGGCTTTTAGCTATTTAAGTCAATGCCTGTGACGTGTTAAGAATCAGCAAAGATGAAGACATCTGCCTTATGCTATTCCAGAGTAAACAGATCTGCAGCAAAACTAGAAGACAACGTAAAATTGGAATTCCAGTTTAATTTATGGTAGGCATGCTATTGGAATTTCTCAATGTAGAAATGGTGATGTTAGTTTTAATCATGCTAACACAGGTTAGCTTGATTAAACACTTGCACTCCAACACAGCAGCCTAACAGTCACAGATGTTCTAATATTTGCCCTACTTTTCAAAAAACAAGTGGGAGAGGAAGGGAAGAGCTTGTCATTAAGGCATGACTTGGAAAGGGCCTCTAAGGCCATCAGTCAGTCCGTGCTCACCAAGCCTCCCACGCAATAACAATGTCCTTTATTGTCTCCCTCAACCCTGTCTCCCACAAGCAAAATATAGGAGGCACAGGTTTTCCCATATAATTCTGTAGTTACTGGTCACCTTTTTTGGCCACTCAGCTGACATGGCCAGGCTGTGCGAAGATAAATAATCCATGCTCAGAACTCACCTCTAGCTCTCCTGCCTGCCATCACGGTCTAGTGCAGTCACCCCACACATCCATGTTTTCTTGTCCTGGGACTGTCCCAAATTTAACCATTTCTAATCTGACTAATCTGTCCTGTAACAGGGTTCTACAACCTTCCAAACCCTTAAAAATGGCTTGAGGGATTAAACACATGAAAAGGTTACTCACATACATTCTGATGGAAATATCCATACACATCACTGAATGCACTACAAGGATAAATTTGAGACAGATTGGCTGTTTTTCCTTTAAAAATTTCATAAAAGACCTCACATTTGCCACGGATGCAAGTGGGAATGTCTGACTTTGTGTAGCTAACCCTAAGCTGCAATCTTTCCTGGGCAAATCTGTTTGAATTGTTTTCAACAGGAGGCATGTTTTGTTTGAGGTTTTGTTGTTTGACTACTATCTTGTTTGTGTTTAAAAAAATACTTTTTTATTGGTTTCCAGTGAAACACCAGACATGGAAAATTATTGTTGACATGGTTTGAAAACCCTGTGACTTTTTCTTTAATTTGTTTTTCTTGGTAAAATATAAAGGAATTACCTGGCCACTGGAAAAGTTTGAAATAAATATAATATTTGCAAAATACCTTCTGAAAACTTTTTTATGACCTTCCCCCAGACCCATTCCAGTTTATCCTTGGCTCTGATGTGGAGATCCTGGGTGACCTCCTGACACAATTTTCTGTGCCACCATTCCCTGTTTGTCGAGATAATAGGAATTCCAGTCTCCAAATAAGTGATTCTTCAACAGAAAAGTGACAGTTCATCAGATTGAAGGTTACTGCAGAAATATATCAGCTCTGAGTAATTACAGCGTTTGTGGGAAATATTTCTCCAACTCAAGATGGAGATTGCAGTGAAAAAAACAAACAAAAAACACTCAGTCACCTTTATCACAATAGCAATAATGAAAAACCCAAAACAGGCTATCTCAGGCTATAGCAAAGCTTTGCTTTTTCTCTGGCACAAATAACAAGCCAAGCTTTGAGCAGGGTTGCAAAGGTGGATGTTCATTGAAAGCTCACTAACACCACCCACCAGCCGTGCCCAGATATCCAATATGTAAATAAAAATCATTAGGCCTGGACTGCGAACAGGCTGACTCCCACTCCCGTGGGCGCAGTCCAAGGCATGTCCCAAACTGCTGCACAAAGCTGGCACAGAGAGCTCCATCCACCCCGCTGCCCATCGGCCATCTGTGCCCACAGGTGGGGATGGGAAGAAAGGCAGGCTCCACCCTGTTCCCAAAGGATGGGTTCAACCTCTTCCCCCAAGTGAAAAGAGCTCAGCCAGCCTCACAGTCTTCAATTCATAAGTGTTCATCTATGAAATCGGATTCCCACCCCTCTCCACTAAGAATCTGCTATTTCAACGGAGCACAAGATGTCAGGAATTTTGCCAACATGAGCACAGCTGTCAAAATCTCATCCTTGGAAAGAATCCCAGATAGACACATGTTTTACCCCAGCCAAAATGGTCAAACTTTGCAGAGAAACATTCAGAGAGGAAAAAGGTTCCATATTGTCACTGCGATAGCTTGGGATTGCTCACAGCCAGACAACTGGGATGTGGTGTTTTAATAGCTGAACCATTAAAAGCAACAGGCATCTTGCTATTGACAGCAATAAGAACAGATTCAGTGCCTTTGGCACAAGATTATCAAAAGCAGCGTTGCAGGAAAGGAAATAAGCTTGTTTGAATTTGGGAGACAACAAATAAAGGGGAAAATATGCTTGCAATTTTCTATTTCTCTAGTATGTTTTTCTAAATAACTTCACCACTTTTGCCTGGTGTTTCCAAAGGAAGTCTGAGGAGTGCTGGGTTTATGTTGTCCTTGGATTCATGTCCTTTCAAGCCTACCTGGATATCCAAGCCTAAGAGACTTGGCTGGATTTGCCATGGGTGCACAGGGAGGGTGCTTCCTCTGGACTACCCCACAGAGACAACCACAATTCCTCAGCCCTCCTGGGGCAGGGAGCAGGAGGCACTGAGAGCATTCATGTTCTGTGTTCAGTGGGGACTTTGGGAGGAGGATCCTGGAGTTCTGCATCTTCCCACTGTGAACACATTCTGTCCAGCCTGAACAGAACAAGCTTCCCAATGCCCCAAGAGAGGAATATCATCCTATTTCTTCTGATCTGAGATGTGAGGAAAACAAGTGATTTTGCTCAGGTCACACATAGGGGCGATGGCAAAGCTAGCAGAGGTCCTGCAACACCCTGATCCTTCCTGCAAATGGGACCTGCACGTGTTGCCTTTCTTAGCATGGCCCAAGCTGTGGGCAAGCAGCCCACAGGCAAGAGGTGAATTCCTACAGCTGAAGGGGTGGGGAGGAGAGGTGGCATCAGGAACAGCAACCATTATCCTCTTTACTGGAAAACGTGTATCTGAATGGCCAAATTTACTAGCTGTTCAAGATCTTTATGAGATTTATGAGGCTTAAGAAAAAAATTTACTAGAAAGACATAAAACTTCAGTGGTTCGAAATGGAAATGTTTGCAAGGGACTTGGGATCAGCTGGTTTCAATTGCAGCCCTGTCTGAAGCAGGGAGGGCTTCACTTCAGGACTGAGGACCTCAAACATCTCCTGACCCTCCCAAGACAGCTGGAGATCAAAGCTGACTGAAGAGCCAGTGCTCATCATTGGGAGGAGCTGTGGTACCCCAGATAAAGGAAAGACACAGGTAATGGAGATGATGAGGAGCACATGGCAGAGACCCTCAAGTCTTCTTGTGCAAACCAGCCCAGTCTTGCAGGGTCAGTCCTGAACTCAAGCTAATGGTGACCCTAAACTACTCCCTGGATCCTGCTCTACCCTACCCCCTAAAAGCTAAACCTGAGCCATCTTTCTTCATTTGCACCCTGCTGGGAGCAATACAACCTGATCTCCTGGCATGCAGATCTCCAGGGAGCATGGGCAGGGACACCTGCATGGCTTGACATTTTATCCCCAGTGCTCTCAGTGCAACACTGGTTCCCAACAGAGGCACATGAAGATCTCTGCACCCTGCTCCTTCTTTCCCTGTGTTCACAGGGAAGCCCTTCCAGGTTCTGACAAAGCTCATTGTCCCAGACAGCCTCTGCCTTCACAGAGGCAATCCCAAACTCTCAACTCTGTGGAGAACTCTTATCTCCATACCAAATGTGACCCAGTGCAAAACAGAAACTGAATTCCCCTCCAAGCATAACAGACAGAACAACAAAACAGTTGGAAAATGTGGGGTTTACCATATCAGAAGCCCGAAACCACATTACACACATCTCTTAATGAGGGTAATAAGCTTTAACTTAACAGCCTCTGAACTGAGCTCATCATCCACTTAGAGCAATACTCCCTCCAGTGCCTTGTAGGGCACGCTAGGATCGGCTGGCCAACATTTCACACCTTTGTATTTGCCAGCATTTGTTTCTGGCTCTGAAACAAATACAAAACACGCTGAAGATTTCCAAAGGGTATCCAAGGGGGGCAGGCAGTCGATGCAGATGCTGCTGATGAGCTTATTGCAATGCTCACCCCTCTTCTCATCTTACAGGATGCTTAATTACAACAGGCTCTTGCGGGATTCACACCTTGCAGGTCACAACTGTTCTGCTGAAAGGTGCATGGGGCTCCTTCTACCTCCCTCCTCCCCCTAAATTACCAGAGAATGTTTCCCTTCCTTCTTCCTCTTGCTTTATCTGACATCCCAGAGAACAGGCACGCAGCTGCCTGGCTCACCTGGCTGGCAGATACTCACTGGAAATAGCCAGGCAGCTCCCAGTTCATAATCCTCTTCTCTGGGACTGCCTTTAATCCTGTATAACTGAACAGACCAAATGCTACATTCTAATACATAGGAAAGTTCTTTCATGCAAAGCCTGGAGACCACAAAGAGAGAACTGCTGTTGATAAAGGATTTCCCCAGCAGATCAGCTCACCTGCCTGAGCTCCTGCCTTCAAACGGGCTCATGCTCAGCAGTGCCACAGCACAAAATGCATTCGCCCATACTCAGTGTTACTGTCAGAAGAGACAGAGTTTCACATGATTCTGCTCAGGCATCATTTATGTCTTGAAAAGCGATTTTTGGCTCACTTTCTCTAGCTTGCAAATTACAGTGCTTACTTGTGCATTGGTGTTTTGAAAATCTTGATCTGTTTCAGAAAGCCAACTTCACAGTTTGTCCTGATAGGATCGTGCAGGAGGGAAGTCTAAAAATCCACCTTGCTCTGTATAAAGACAGATTTTCTTTTTAAAATTAACATCAAGTTTATCTTTGTATGATCTCTTAGCAGATAAGCATGATTATGAGCCTTTTCTGGCCCTGAAACCTATTTACTCAGGTAGTTTCACTGAGCAATTAGATTTTGAAACACAGAAACAAACCTCTTAGTCTACTTATAGCAGCAGTTCAGAGCATCTCACAGGCTGCTTTGATCAAGATTTCTATAGCAGTGGGCCACAACATATTGCCTCAAAATCTGTAAGTTTTGACTAAGAAATGCAGGTTTATGCCTAGCTTGGAATGCACTGAATGATATTTTCCCCATGAACAGTGTCAGTGCAGTGCAGTGTCAGTCCAGTATTGTCTGGAAGGAATGACAATTCTGGCTCTTACCTCCAGCTCCAAGGACATGACATGAAGTGTAAGGAGTTCACTCCCCAGAGATGCAGCTCAGTGCACATCAGGCTGTAGCTGTGGTCCTGCTGTAGCTTCTCCAAAAAGGTAAATGACTTAGGGGTGCTTGCCAAGGGATTCTCTCCCCTCAGAACTCCCATTCCCTTTTCCCTGTCTGTGATTTCAAAAGGAAAGTTTGCTGTTAATGACACAGTTTTAAAATTATCTAAGTCATCTGCAATGCACTGAACTGTGAACTGCTTCTCATCACACAACTCTACAAATCAATCAAGGTCCATTGCCCTGTGGCTGTAAGTGGGCATCCCATGGTCTGAGAAACTTAACACCAACATTTTTTCATTTCCACAGTAATATGGAAAAATGTTTTAATTTTTTTCCCTTCACATTTCACTATATTCAAATTTCTTAGATAAATTCTCTACATGAACATATTTCAGCCAGCAGGTTGCTTGCAAACTCTCCACATTGATTATTGACTGAAGCACCAGATGTGATCCATGACTGGTGCTGCACAACTGCTCACCTGAGACAGAAGAGCAATAGCCTACACTTGAAAGAAGGGTTTCAATAGTGCACAGGCAACAACTGGCTGGTGCAAATTAATTTATCTTCTTTTCTGTGAGTTTCCATTAAAAGAAAACTAAAGGTGATACGAATAAACTGGAAAAGGGATGTGATTATACAAGTTTTTGTCCTTAATCTCAGTATTTCCCAGTGAAAACATTCACATTCTTTTCATGGACATTTCTCACAGGATATAGTACTATCCAGCCTAATGAAAGAGTTCAATGTGAAATTCTGTTTTTCACTCAAATATGCTTTTATTTATATTGGTTTAACATTAAAAAATTAGAATGTATTATAAAGCATTTATGTATATTTATGCTTACCTGACTATAAACTATCAATAACTTATTTATCTGTCAAATACTGTATTCATGAACAGTGCTGTATTCAGCAGTATGAAAGACATTGCACTTTAAATTTTTAAAAATTAATGCACTCTTATAATCAAAGTTAGGACATGTTAACTGTTCTGTATTTACCTGTGTATTTTTCAGACCACTGACTAAATGCCCATTGCTTAACCAATTAGGTAAAGAGAAATGTTGATAGGAAGGAATTGCAGTTTGTCAGAAACCTGAGAAATTCTGAACACTGAAATAAAAAATCAAAATAAATTAACAAACTTCAAACCCCTTTCTAAGTATTTGGTAATACACAGGACTGTTAACGTTTTCTCCAGTATTATTCTTTCTCCCTTTATCCCCATCTCAAAAGGATTTGCAGCTCAAGTCACTGTAATATATTGCATTCTATCATGTTCTGCCTGAAATTTCCAGTAAGGCATACAGCTCTTCTTGGCTTTCTACAGGCATCAAGTACTAAGTCTTTCAGGCCTCTCTTTAAATCTCAGCCTTTAATACTGCTAGATATCACAGCACATATATAGATTTACTACTATAGGTCTCCTTAACCAACCAAAAATAAAGCATGACCATATGGCATTGCCATTTTGGGGGATAGGCTGCTACAGAGGAGATGTATAAGGCCTTGAAATTGATTGTCTGAAGAACACCAGGACATACATAGAGGGAGGAAAAATAGGAGGGGAAGACAAAGAGGGACTGATTTGTAAATATAGAGAGATCCTTCTTCAGATATCATTCAAGGGATATCTAGTTTCACTGGTCAGGTACAGTTTGTCTAATCTGACTTCAAAATCATTGTTCACCCCTTAAAATACCTTGGTTGTATGAGAAAAGATATGAGTCTTTAAGAGGCTGGCAGGGTGAACAGAGGAAGAGAAAGAGAGACACAGAAAGTCAACAGATCAATAAAAGCACTTTAGGATAATGGCTCTACCTTGAGCAGACCAGGTCTGGACTCCAGGCCAGCCCCAGCACTGCCAGGAAATGTGGGTTTGCTTGAGTGAAATGTTGAATTCACAGTGTCATGTCAGAAGGCGAGGTTCTGGTTCTGCCCCATCCTGTTCCAGGGATGCATTTCCCTTCCTCCTCATCCTTGATCTCACATGGTATCCTGACTATAGTCAGGGCCCATAGGTTTGCAGCTTTTTGGAAAGAAAGACAGTAAAAAAGGCATTAGGACACAGTGCAGTGAAAAGTTGGGGCATAGAGGTATAAGAACTTCGATTCCCTTTTCCCATCTTGTTGTGTTTTTTTCATGGGCATGAAAACAACAAAGAGCCTGAGTTAGGTCAGAGATGATGTTCCAGGAGTCAGCACCAATGTGCTGCATCTGGGCACCACCTCCAAGAGACTTCCCAACTCAATGGAGTTTTATTACAGTAAGGGCCCCATCTACTGCCAAAAATTAGCAGTGAATCAAACCACGTATTAAAATACCTTTTCTTTCATTAAAAGGCTTTCATTAAATGACTCCCAACCATCCCACTGCACTTTCTGTCTCTTGCTTTCATCCCCACACAGGAGAGATCATCCATGAGCAAACAGCCAGCTTCACCAGGTTGCGACCGAGCACACCCACGATGCACAAGTCGGAAAAGGCTGCCCATGCACCAGGAAAAACAAAAAGTCATGTAAAGTTTACCTTCTACACGTACAGCCTGAACTTAAAAGCCTCCCATAGAGCACGAAGCTCTGGGTTGCTCAGAAGTTTGTAACTATATATGTGCAAACCCTAATCTTAAGACTGTGGCACAAACCCAAGTGTTATAAGCAGAAGAACTGAGACCTGTGTGGAAGACAAAATACTTCATTCAAATAGAACAGAATATTTATACTAACATAAAGGTGGTGAACTGTAGGTGGCAGGTAATACTCAAGGTTTAATTTACACAGGTAAAGCTACTCTTGGGTTCGTGGACTACCTTAGAAGCTCTCAATATTTTTCAGGGGTATTTTTCTCCCCACTAGCACAACAAAAATAGCTACACAGGTTGATGGCCCTACAGGCTGATACCTAAAATTTCTGCTAGGTGCCAGCACTTCTGTAGGAAGGATCTTAATTCACAACAAGGTGCAAGAGCTTGGCAGGAAGCGAGTGGTGAATTCCTGCTGCAGAACTGCCCATGCAGCCACCCACACACTGCTCTCCCCAAAAGAAAGCAGCAGCTCTGTTTCTCAACACCAACTAAGGGGAGCAGGGGAGCACAAGAAAATGAGTAGAAACTGTAATAAGATGAACATCAAAGATTGTTTCTCTTTAATTACCCTTTCTCAGTATCTTTGCTCATCAGCTGGAACTCCCTGTTGTTTTTTGAAAGTAAACAAAACAGTGAGGTTTTAATACTGACCCACCTCACTTCTTTGGTCTGACTAATTGCTGAAACCAGCCATAAATTGTGCATTTTGTGACATTCTGAATAGCCTCATTTATTCTGGACAGCACACATCTGTTTTTGTGCACACACACACACGTGCACACTTACACAAACACACCCCTCTCTGCTGTGGCAGGGCCGCCCGGGGCCAGGGATGGCCAGTGTACAATTTCAGCCCCATATTGAGTTTTGGCTGGTGTTGAGGTCCCTGAGGCTGAAGAGAAATAAAGCTCTCAGAAGGGAAACGGCATGTAAACACAGCTCTTACATTTGCCTGCATGGAAAATGTTCCGTTCAGACAAGGTTGGTGAAGGAATCACATGAGGAAGGTTGGGAGCAAGCTCCTTGCAACCAGGTGGAGGTAAATGCTGCAAAATGCATCTGTGCTTTCTCCTCTCAGAGCAAACAGAGCCAGGTTCCCACCAGCATGAACAACCAGCAAGAGAAGAGCACAGCCAGGGGAAGGCATGGTGCTGAGCCACACAAAGGCTGTTCAGACCCTTGGTTCATGTTTCTGAGATGAAAAAACCTCACTTTGTACATATATCAATGTACCATGAGACTTAATGAAGAAAAATCTAGCAAGCCAATCTAGCCTTTTTTTTCCCCCTTCATAAGACTGAGTAACATGTAAGTAATACTTTCATCATGGTTACTCCAACTGCTTTAGATGTAACAATCAATAAATAGCCTATTTAATTTTAATCAGCACTTTCTCTCATACGCATAGGTCCTAACTTGTTGCTCACTTAACACCTAGGATTTTTTTTTAAATCAAACTCCACTATTTTTCATCAACACATTGATGACAGACGTGGAGGAGGGGGGAGAAATTCCTCTCTCTGTGTAACACACACATTTCTGATGAACAGCAAAACGGTGGCCTTGGCTCTTGGGCTCAGTGGCAGCATGAGCAGCCTAAGCTCCTTCCTGGGGCACTGGTGGCTGCCCAAGACAATTTGGAGCCTCATCCCCACCTCCACCTTCTCCTCACCTTTGCTACTCCTGCAGGAGGCGGCACAAACAGCTGGGAAAACAAGAAGGGCTCTCTATGTAAGAGCAAAAATGCATCATAAAGATGTTCAGACATCTTCACACAATTCACAAAACCATCCATTAACACAAAAAGGAGAATTTCTCAAGAACTCTGACAGCAAAAAAACATTCAAGGGGTTTTACGGGGTTTTGTCTTTAGGTTTTGAGAGGATTTTTTTCTTTATTCCTGGTGGGAAAGCTTACGCCTTTAATTCTATAACTATAAACTAAATAATATATCAGCTTTTTTCTGTCAGGCATGGCAATGGTACTGAATGTATGCAAAGTTTCCACTAAAGGTTTTTGTAACTTAATTTTCCTCCAGAGATTAGAGGAAGCCAGATATTCTGTTTCTTGCTGGAACTTGGCTGGTAGCCACACTGTGCTCCCTTTCCTTGTCATCCATCCCCAGCCCCCGGCACTGTTAATCAGATGGCTGTATCTTCCCTATATTTCTCCTGTCAAGCTATTAAGGGGATATGGAAGAGAGAAAGAAGAGAATCAGCTGAGATATAAACCAGCCCAGGTCCCAGAGTGCCTCTCCCCCTTCTCAAGGTTGAGCTTGCTGTGTTACTGCACACCCTCCTGTCAGAGCAAAGCAGAAGCATGCTTTCCTGCCCCCGGAGTAAATGGCTGAAATTTGTTTCCCAAAGGAACAGGGAATGCAGGAATTCTTCTGCATAAAGCCACCACAGCCCTGTAAAAACATGGAACTGCAGCAAAGAAGGGGAGCAAAATAACTGAGCCTGGGCTGAGGATGCTCCTCTCTGGCCACACTGTGCCCCTGCCTGCCCTGGAGCAGTGCAGCCCTGACTGGGGCTCTGTGGATGTGATAGCAGAGAGTTATCACAACTCCCTGAGTTCTGGCAGCTTCCTTTGCTAGGGAATTCCTGGCACGTGCTGGGCAGTGAGTGGAGGTGGCTAGCTGGAGAAAAAGCTTTATACGGTTCACAAAGGACTCCCAGCTCTAAGTCAGATTAGGGCTGAAAACACTGATTTTATCACATTGCCCCCTCCTCCTCTGCCTTTGAAGCAGAACAGAAATGCTCAGTCCAGCACACCCTGTGTCTGTGAAGAGCTTTGTCTCCCACTGAAATGCTCCATGGGGACCCCCTATCTTCATAGGAGACAAAATCAACTCCCCACTCTGAATATCTTAGAGTTTTGAAAATAGTTGGATCCCAGCATTTTTGGCTGGGTCTACCTCCCTCTTGTGTGTATCAATAAATGAGAAAGAAAAATGATCTAACATGCCTCCCACACATGAGAACCAACAACTGTTGTATGATTTGGGCCTAGGCTTTCTCTTTGTAACGAACTAGGTACCAAATAATCAAGAACACCATGAAAATACTCTATTTTTACTAGTAATTTGAGATGCTGAGACCAGGCCCTGCAGTCCAGCAACACACTGCTCACAGATTGGTTTTATTTCAGGTAAGTCCAATTTGCTAAGCACTTCTCTGACTTTTAAAAGTACTAGGTTTTTAACAGATACTCGGTGAGCTGGGAGTTCACCTGAGATGTTTGGAAAATTCAATTTAGATATACAAAAATACTTACTAGGGTAATCCCTAAGGTCTTTAGAAACAAAATATTCATGTAATAGATAAATATCTCTGGATAAGCATGATGGCACAGTGGGTCACTGGACAGGGGTTTTTTTCTAAATCTATGTTCAACAGAGAGGAAAACCACACTGAGTTACCAATACCCAAGTTCCTTATTTAGAAAAAACATTTACTCATTTCATAAAGATTCTCAGATTAAGGAATGAGATGGCAACTTCTAAGTGCACCTTAATGATGTGTTTACTATAGCCATCCCCTCTCTGGCTAAGTTGGGAGTTCATTTCTTGGTTTTGCACACGCTAATAAAATCAGTTCCTTCTCTTTGGATTTTTGGGGGGTTTTGTATCTAGAAAGAGAAAACAAAGACATTTCTATAAGCAACAGAGCTAGAGAATATTTATCACATATAGCATCTTGTGTTTCTAGATAAATGTTTGCAAAAAGTCCACATAAAAAGAGGTGAGAAAGAGCACAGGAATTAACAGTGAGCACACCTCCACACCAGATATGCAAGTAGGAAAGGTGTCACTGAGTTCTTCTCACATCCTTCTATATTCCAGAGGAGCTCAGCTTTCCTGTTCAAACTCACCTGAGCATCTTTCCGCAGCCAGCCTGCCCTTGCTGCAACCTTTTGTCTTTCACTCGCCTTTCCTGCCTTTATCTCTGTTTTATAACCATTATCTCCATCAGCATAACTCCTTAAGATACACCTAGACATCATTTGGCCAATGAATGCATTTCACACAACATTAGTCATATTGTACTGTGGATAATTTTTATGATATTGCTGTGCCTCTCCTTGGTACGTTGCTACAGTTTAATTTGTACATATTCTGCTGCTGATGTAGTGTCACTCAGCTGTAACCAGAGAGAGCATGATGGGTTTGTATTATTGCAACAAATTTTCCCTTTAAAAAAAGAAAGAAAGAAAAGAAGATAAGAGAAAGAGGGAGAGAGAAAGAAAAAACAAAGGGGAAGGGTAAATGGAGGCTTTTTCTTAAGAGTAAGACTGTCTGCTTTCTAGGATTAGTGAACTGTAGACAGGCTGTCCTGCAGGGTCAGTGGAGAGCCAGATCACAACTCTGCTGAGAAAAAAAGGATTTAGATTCAGGGTTACACCTCAGACCCATTACATAATTAAGTATCTGCTGCAAAGTTTTGTTTTGAACCAATTTTCCACAAAGTTCAGGATAAGGGTTTCAAATCTGCAAGAGTTCTTCAGACCCTGTCTAGCTACTCATCTTTACCATATGAGCTAATACCAGCTCTCTGCTTCCCTTCCTAATGGTGGTGCCCTTTCTGTGGTTACAGTTTAATGTTACAGATCAATTTGCAGCCCCAGGCATCAGTTTTCCATTTAGACGTGCAGGGCAGCACTGCTGAAGCCTCTCAACTGTTCTGGGTATTCAACAGCCAATATCAGCATCTACACAAAGCACTGACCACACTGTTTTCAGTGCATCTGCTCAGTGATAGAGTTTCCCATATGGAAATGTTTTGTAAAAATAAGGGATTACTTGTAAAGACACTGGGCTAACCCTGCTGAGTATCTGCTTTTCTTCTTCTTAGTTCTCCAGTGTGGAACGTCACTGCTGGTATTTTGGACAGTGACCATAAGGTCATAAGACCGAGTGATTGAGACTCCCTCAGCTCTTTGTTTACCTCTGGAAGACAAAACAATTGATAATTTCATCTAATAAACAAGAGCTCTGTTTAATTTTTTAAACATGCCAATTTATTTTTAAAGCAGCTAAGTGTGTCCCACATGTTTGAACCCTGCCTGACAGAATATGTTCCCTTGAGTAATGACATCTCACTCTTGTTACAGACAATCATAGCGTAAACCTTCCACCCCCCCACAATGATTTTAGTCTAAGATTTATAAAAGTATTTCTTGCCCTACAGATTTACTCCTCCAAGTTGAGTACATTCAGCAGACACGACTGGCTTGTTATACTGCACCATAAGTAGATTAGTTGACTCTGAAGACAAAAGAATCTGAGTTCTAAAGAGCTAATCTCTTGGGCTGAGATCCCTGAAAGCATTATAGTACCTTGAAGGTCTTGGGTGTTCACCTCCATGAGTTGTTATGCAATGATTGTGTTCTCGTGGGCTGAGAGAACACCAGTGCAAGGAATGCCCTCTGATATTTCAGATTCCTATTCTGAAAGAGAAGTGCAGCATCTTAAACGCCCACTATTTCCTTTAAGAAAAAGGGGGTTTTGCACCTTTTCTGAGGATCAGTCACAATAAAAGACCTTGACATACTTAATATGCTTTGCATTTCATATCCTGTAATAAGAGCAGATTAAAGGAGGAACAACAATCTTTGATTTTATTCTTCCTTAGTTCCTCTAAACACATTAATTCAAAAAACCTACCCAGAGAGAAGGGGAACCATGGCTGTTTTCTAAGTCCTTCTCAAATCTCTCACGCCAACTGATCTATTGAACAGGTATTTTAAAAGGTATTTCAGAGCATCACAGAATGGATTGTGTTGGCAGGCACTGTAAATATCATCTTATTCTACCCCCTGCCATGGGCAGGGACACTTTCCACTATCCCAGGTTGCTTCAAGCCCCATCCAACTTGGCCTGGGATGCTTCCAGGGATGGGGCAGCCGTAGCTTCTCTGGGCAACCTGTGCTGGGGCCTCCCCACCCTCACAGGGAACAATGTCTTTCTAATATCTGAAAGCAGCACAGGGACAGAGATTAAGCTCTGTAGCTGCAACACAGGTAAGCCCAGCCTGCACAGGCCTCACTACATCACTGTGACTTCTTCCACTTGATCCATTTATATCAGGACCATATTCCTCTCAGTCAGGTTTGCCTAGATTCATTTATATATTTATACAAACATGGATTTCAAAAATGCTTTTCCATTTATGTTATTTTATAACTGAAGGACCTACTCAATGAACTCCAATATCAGTTGAGATCAGAAAAGTTTAGGCAAGAGACAACAACAGCTGAACTAGAGATAAGAGGTTGACATAAGGAATAACAAGATCATGTCAAGATGGGAAGATGATCAGAAGAAAAGCAGTTTGTGAAAATGAGAATATTTAAGCTGCTTCAGACTACAAAGTTAATTCATAATCATATTATTATTCACCTGGATTCATAGAAATCTGTTTTGCTACCAATCTCACACAATGAGAGCCAATTCCATTGACACTTTGATATACAGGTGGCTTCTCTAGGCAACTGTGACATCTGGGAGACCAAGCCAGGGACCCTCCTGCTGCCTAGAGAGTCCTACATAGGTTCCCTGTCTTATTGCAAGTGGAGCCCAAGAAACGTGGTCAGACAGTAGAAAAGTGAAGGTTTCTCCCCAATGTGTGACATTCTTCCACACAAGAACAAACCCAGGCCATTCCAAAATGAGGGTGTTAAGATGTCCATAAGCACTTGGCCCATACAGAAGTTCTTATGCTTTGCTCCTGTGAATCAATCCTTTCAATTAAGGTAGCTGGAGGATATAATGATGTTTTTATTTGCAATTGCAACGTTGAATTAGGATCAAGAGAGGCAGCTACAGCCCTGACATGCCAACAGTCCTGGATATTGGTAGGTTTTCAGAGAACACACTTCTGAAATAAACTCATCCAATTTCTATTAAAAATATAACAAAATATCATAGGAAAGAGACTTGGACCTTAACACGAGAGAAAGACTCAAGGAATCTTACTTGGGTTTTATTTTGTTTTTAGGCATTGTACCAGCAAGATCTTCTTCCCTATGGTTGCTTTTCGTGTGGATTTTCCATGGTCACATCTGGAATAATGTGGGTGGGCACCAGGCCAGGTCAAGGCTGACTCTGTCAGAAGGGAAAATACACATCTATTCAGCTATCATCCCATATTTCTGACTTCTTTAGTGCAAAATTTTGCTTGATAAGAAGCTTCTGTCACAGAAAACTTTTGCTTGAGTTTTTTTGATAGACTCTTCCAGGTAAGGATTCTGTGTACCAAAATATGCAATGCTTTCATAAAATTATAAAAGAAAAAAAAAAGATTTTTCTAAATTGAAATTTTAATACAGTTTTCTAGGGAATTGAGGCTGGTTACCTCATTTTAAGAAACCAGTCAAGAAAGCATAAGCTTGCATCAAATGAGAGCTTTCCTGAGAATGAAATTGCAACAAAAGAACCTATTTCATGAGTTTCAAATTTCATAGCATATATCATAGTTGTTGTACAATTTGGGGTAATATCTGCTGTGATTTATAGAGGAACAGTGCTGTAAGAAGCCTCCCTTCTAATTATAACTGGTTATGAGGTACATCACTCATATCAGCCTGAAATTTACTTCCATCTCAAATACAATCTTGTTTTTTGCCTGTTTATTGTCACAAACTGGCCACAGAAATGCTGATAAAGACATTACAGAAAATGTTATTAACTTAATCCCTTCCCAGTCGAGGTTCATTCTTTTAATGCAGGCTTATTTTGAGGCTTTGTTTACACATTGAGATGTGTCAGACAGCAAACACTCTCTCTCTCTCATGGAAAGTTGTGTAATGAAAGCCTTTCCTGCTCCATGGGCTCCATTAGGCAGAACAGCTGACTTTGACAGAATGTGCAAAAGAACCCATAAATCCAGTGATTCCCTCCACTTTTACAGGCAGTGTGTGCAAGGGCTTCACACATATATAGATGTTTCATTTGGATGCAAAACATCCTAGAATTTGTACTGAAAAGCACTTAGGCTTTAAAAACATACCATAATTCTAAGAAGAAAAATGCCTGACATATCTTTTGGCTGATTTCAAATTCATATATATTTTAAATGATCTATACAGCCTAAGCTGTGCATTTTGTACAACAGAATGATAACCATTCCCATTTCCCTCCATCTAATCCATGGATGGCCTTGATTTATTGGCCAGTCGTGCACAGTGCACTGCCCCTCCTGAAATTCATGCTGTAATTTTAATTTTTGTTGTTGCTGTTATCTGGATGCAGGGTTTGCCATGAAGATAGCATAGGCTTACCCTGTAAACATAATGGATGCTATCGAAGATAATGATTTAGGATATCATCCATCTCCAGCACAGCTTGCCATTACGTGACTTGTTCTTGCAGGTATCTGATTTGTATCATAGACGAGCTGGCTTGATTGCTGTTTTGCCATAGAGTAATAGTTTCCTGGTTTCCACTGACATACTGAGTCTCCCTTGATCACTCAGGTGATCAGTCAACACATGAGTTAATTATGGGTGAAGGGATGTCTGAAGCCCAAAGATCAAAAGATACGCACAAGGTCTTCTCCAAGTCATTATTCACCTTCTTAAGCATCAGGCAGTCAGTTCAGATTCCTGTCTCCTGCACTGTTCTTAAATGAAGTGATATAACAGTAGGAAACCTGAATTAGAGCCTCTAAAAGACACAGAATGAAACATTCAATTTCTGCACAAGAAGAGGAAAAAAAAAATCCATGTGGGCATAATTGCCCACATGGCAAAAATGAGGGGTAATCTCATTTACCTATTAAAAAATCCAAACATTTCAATAATCAGTGGTAGCTGTTTAGAGGTGGACAACCCAACAGTTTGCCACAGCTTCTGCAGTAAAATTTCTTAGTTTTTAACTGGCATTTCAAGGAGATGGTCTCAGGTATTGTCATCATCTTTGCTTCCATGCAGAGAGAATAGAATGTATTGGCAGAAATTAGGAGCTACTGTACAAAATCATTAGAAGCCCTCCCAAAATGTAAAGGAAAAGCAGGTCTCCACAAAACCTTTTTGTTTGTTTCAACTACCCTCAAAACTCAAATGCATGCATTAATATTCCCAGAAGCTAATTACAATTACTGTCCTGGTTCACTTCTGTGAGATTCACTCCTTTGGGCCATGTCCTGCATTACTGTGGGGAACAGGCATCACAGCACCACAGTCTCCCTTCTGCTTTAAGACCCCAAGACCCAAATACAACTTGTTGGACAAGTCTGCTGAGCACCTTACACCTACAACAGCAAAGAGCTCGTGATGTTGTGCTGCAGCCACAGGCTGATTTGTGTGGGTAGAAACAATAATCTCCCTGGCAGTAATGAGTTCTGCTCACTTGGATATCAGCTCAACACCTGCACCTCTCAGCTACGCCGGCATTTGCCCACCAAAACTGGTTTCTCCATCTCTGTGGTTTACATGTTGCTATATGAAAGGGAAGACAACTGAGCAATACACCTCAAATGTTTATTTCCTCAAATAATATCATTATTCCTCCACCCAAAGTCACCCTGCCTTTATTTTTAAGGCGACAGGAACTGAATCACTGAGTTGCAGATTTGAAGAGATACTTTGTGAGGTCAAACATCCAAAGGACTTCAGTGCAAGTGTAACTCACTGCACACCATTCCACATATGCTTTCTTCCATATGCAAGTAAATGCTATGGATGCACAACCCACTTGCACGTATCTGCACATGCCAAAAGGATTTACACATGTTAATAGTTGGAAAGCAAAGTGAGAATGTATATAAAATGGCATGCACAAAGTGCACTCATCCATGTGCATATCCCTCTGGAGGCAGCACTACTTGGATGTGTTTCTAAGCGGAAAAACAGTTAAAAATTGATATGTCACCCTCTCTCCAAAACCTAATGATTACAGTCTGTTAATTACACCACATCTGCTGGAACTTTCATCAAATAAACTGTGGACCTGATCTATTATTTATAATACCAACAGAAATTGCAAATAATATTTTAAAGTCACACATATGCAGAGTGGTAGCAGAAGGAAACCATGCCAGGTTCTCCCTATCCTGTCACTTGCCTATGCAGGTACTGTGTACTCAAAGCAGCTATAATAACCTTTTCTAAATTTTACTTTCTGCAGATGGAGAGAAAGCAGTGAGAGAATACAAAGACTCACATAAAGGAAAAGAACATTTAAAAAATGTTCAAAATATCATGTACAATTAGTCCCAGAGTAGCTCTGCAATACTTTAGGCCACATATTGCAATTGCTGTGAGCCAAGACTCCCACAGCCTGGGATTCACAGGTTGCTTTTGAATGCTCAACAAATAGGTGTATGGCAGGGTCCACTGGGGAGAGAGCCATAGCACAGCTATGCCTTGGATTTAAGCTTTAATTGTGGCATCTCTACTGCTGGTGTGAAATCCATATAGATCTGCCAAACCCCTATGCTTTTTAAGTCGGTTGAACGCTGGTCCTGATACAGAGTGGCTGATGTGCTCATGGTGGGGGTAACAGCGCTGTGTCCTGCCTTACACTGCTCTCTGAACCACAGCCCTCCTCACCACCTCCTGTTCTCTACAAGCACTACCTGGTGTTAGCACTGCTGTGGTTTCTCCTACAGAACAATTCAATCTTGAAGCAAATAATTGATATTTTTTGCCCCCAACAGCTGGCCCAGCAAACAATGTAAGATTTGAAAGTCAAGTTCAATCCCCTCTTCCTTGGCTTCCTGAAACCAGTAACAACAGTTCCCCAGAGCAAATGGCAATTGTCTGGTGCAAACTGGAGAAGAATTGCCACTTTCTTCTGTGTAGCAGAAACGAGAGCCTTTTCACTCACTATTATTACTGTGAAACCTAAGCTTTAGTTACCTGGCCTTGTTATACCACTTTAACCAGCCCACTTATTCACCAGAAAGCAAATAACCAGTCAGGCTGAAGTTTATGAAACTTCTGGGATTCACAAACGTGTTTCGTGAATTTCTGGCAGTTGTCTGAATGTTCACAAATAATGTGATGCCAGTAATCAGAACAAGTCAAAGCTTGACACTTCTTTTCATAAATCAGGAGATGTTTTATTTTTACTGCTTGAACATTTCTGTTCCCAAGCACGATTGGATTTGAACCATCAAGCTCCAGGTGAAAGGACCTTTATTTAATATATTTGTTTAGGTTTATATGAAATATAAAAAAGTGTCTATGCAGGATTCTAGCCACCTTTGCCATATATTAAAAAAAAACAGGCCAACTCACATACACAAAAATAAACTTAGCAATTTTCAAAAGGTACAAGAAGGCACAAAAAGGCCTCTTGGGCTGAGTCCTCAAATCTTTCTATATAAACTGAAAACTCTTGCAGACACTCTCTCTCTCATCTCTACAGCCTGGGACATCGAGAGATGTGTCCCTCAGGTCAGCAGAATTGGGACTCTCCCAGGCCAGAGTGGAAAGAGAGCAGTCAGTCATGCTGCTGCTGAACAGATCTATCCAGTATTCTCTCCTTTAAACCAAGAGGACTTCAGCCAAAATGCCTCTGTGGCTTGCAGCTGCAGCAGTATCACTAGGGAGACAGAGCAATCTATTAAGCAAAGAGGATCCAAGATCCAAGACTGGATGCCAAGAATCTATTTTAGCCTCCCCCACAAGCCCGCAGATGCAGTGTAGGTCGTGCAGCACCAGTGGTAACTGCTGAGGGTGGAAACTCCCACTCTTCACTCCGTGGGTATGAACAGCATTCACGTCCCACCCTGCCCAGTGTTCCCCTCCACACGGAGCACCTGCCCCAGCCATCCCTGGCACAGGGATTTCTCCCACTCTCATACATTATGAAGTAGTTTCATTCAACCAGTTCCTCCTTCCATGATCAGAAGACAGAAAAGTTATTACTCAAAAAACAGGATGTGGAAGAGAAAAACAACCTATTGACCTTGAAATGTAAATTAAAACAATTCCATTAGGATTTTCTACCACAATGTAGATGGTCCCTGGAGACCAGGTTCAGTCCTTCTGCTGTTGGCACCAGCCAAGAGAACCATTCACTGTCCCAACTCATCATCCTCTTTCCTTTCAGTCCCCTTTTGGAGGGGGGACAGGTACATGTGGGGAGGCAGAGAAGGGAGGCATATTTTTTTTAAAATTGGCTTTTCTCCTCATACTGTGAGAATGCACAAGTCTTTTAGTGACAGCTTGGTCTCTTCAGAGACAATCCTAATTCTCCTAGAGAAATACCCCTTCCAAAGTAAACAAAAAAGTGACAGAGTATCAGCTCTTTATTCTTTTGAATGCTGCAGAAAGGAAGTGCCCATAAAAAAGGTTGCAAGCAGTTGTCACTCTCTGCCATGCCATACGTGAAAGCAAAACACCATGTTCAAGTCTTTTTAACTACAATCTGGCAACATTCGGAAAGGTTTCCATTCAAAACCTTGAGCTGAGATTTCTCTTGGACAAGAAATGCCAGTAGGAGACAGGTTAAAAGAAGTTCCAACCATCCTGCCTCTCAGCAAGGGATGCATCCCATCAGCAGCTGCCTGGGTGAGGGAAAGCTTCATGCAGGAAAAAGAACTCTCTCCCTGAGGTTCTGCTCCAGCCAGAGTAGATCTGGATAAGGATCAGGATCCAATACAACTAGGCATGTAGAGCACAGTCAAATTTTCTCCCCTTCCAGCATCTAAAAACCCAACCTGACTGGATTTTCTCCTGGACAACTCAGCATTTAAACAGGTCACTTAATCAAAAGCACCTCCCAACTGCAATGACATCCTGCTGCCTTCTGACACTTGCCACTTCCATAACATCGTTTGCAGGTCTGTTGTTGCAATAGGAAGCCCTAAGGAGGAACTGGCTCCTACAACTTGTTACCATCACATTTTAGCCAAGGCTGAACGTAGCTGCAAATCTCTATGAAATACAGCAGAGATCTATTAAATGCATAATTTCCCTGGCACCAAAATGTTATTCCTTTAGCATGTCTGCTTCTTCCCTGGGATTCTGATGAAGTGTGCTCTGCTGTGTTATGAAATACACCATGTTTGGGTGTGATATGCAGGAAACATCTTTGTTTAACACAGCTTATCTTTGATCGTGTCACTTTTCTATTGGATTTCTTTTCTGTGCCCTGGAAGCACATTATTGTGACACTTATACTCCTTTACTGGGAGGCTTTGCTATGTGACCTGCAGTGTCACAGCAAGGATCAGATCCTCCCCACAACACAGGCTGGGCAGCTTAGTACAACATAAAAGAATAAGGAACAAATAAAGGACCAGGAAAAACAATACAACACTCCTATCTAAGTGGGCTACAAAGGCATTTTCCAGCTTAAAACAAAGGTATAAAAAAAAAAAAAAAGGAAAACTGTCATTTGCTGTATGATGTTAATTCTTCCTTTTCTACACACTTACCAGAATTAACATGAGAGCTCAAGGAAGCCTGGGAATACCACTGGCACATCCACTTTGGTTGGAAAAGGTGATGTGGTAACAAAGCACAAACCAATCCTGCCAATCTGGAGTACATCCTTCTCAAAACTGTCACTCTTGTAATTTCTTCCTGATCCTTCAGAAACTGCAAACAGGAACATGTAAATAAAACTGCTTGGCAGAGGAGGATTCAATTTCTGCTTCATTGTGACCTTCTGCAAACACCTGGCAGGATGAAGTCCCACAATACATGTGCTCTGATAGCTCACCATTGCAGTGGTGTGGTGAACTGGTTCAGTGAAGTTCTACAAAAAGCTGAGTGGTACAAAGCGATTTCCCTCTTTTGGCAGGACTGAACAGTCAGAGCAGCTAAGCCACTTTGTGCAACTTGCCCTGTGGCCACCTGCACTGAAACAGGTGATACTCCCAATCCCCAACCCTTTATGCATCTTTGTTTCCAGCAGTAGCATTCCCTGAACAGCTCAGCATCTGGACATGTCCCCACTTGAGCTGGGCTGCACACCAAGCTCAGCCTAGCTCTGCCTGGGCTCCACAAAACAAGCTTTCATCTCCCTCACTGCTTTGCAGGAGCTGCAGGTGAATGCCAAGCACTCCCAGGTGGGGTGTGCTCCTCCCAGAGCCCACTGCTGGGGCCTCCTCTCAGGCCAAGCCACACCACAGAAATGCCACTGCTGCTTCACTGAATTACTCAGCAGCTCCTGCACTCCTGAAGAACTCCACTTTTCAACCAGAGGGCTTCAAATTGACACTTCCCATGTCCCAGAATGGTGCTGTAATTCCCTGGCTACCTGCTCTTCTCCTCTCCTCCTGTCAAGGCCTCGCTACTTCACAGGAAGGGTTCAAGTTTCATTGAATGAATGGGCAGAAGAAACATCCTGATTTTCTTTCATCTCATGATGGTGATGCTCACTCGGGGATTCCTGCTACGGCCCTATGAGCCTTTTTCTATAAATAATATAATGTGAAAGGAGGAAGCAATTCTTAAGAAAGATTATGCCACAACTTAGGTACCTTTCTGCTCTCAGCAAAGGCAGGTTACCCTGGCCTCCTTTGGCACCATCACAAACCTTCAAAAGGAAGGATGGGCTAAAGTTCCTTTTAGGACAACCTAGAAAAGTCAGAATATTTTTTTTCATGGATTTTACCTCCAAGACACTCGTACTCAAATCAAGCAACCTGAGGAGCTGATTGAGGTTCCAAACCCTGGATGCAGTTAGGGGTTGTAGTGCCAAAGTCATTGTTCACCCTTGACACTTTTAGTATCAACTTAGGTTTTTCTGAGCTTAGTGGCTTAAACCAGTCACATGTTTTCCCCATAGAGACATTCAGGTGGGAACCAGCATCTGACAAACACTCAGTCAAGAGACCAAAACAACACAGTACACAGATCAAGTTCAAATCCAAAGTCAAGGCCCAAATTCATTCAAGAGTGGCTTAATTTTTTACTTCTCCTGTACCTCACTCCCTCCTGAGCAAAGCACACAGTAGATTGTACTTTCAGGATTGCTTTATGGAAAAGTTATATTAAAGGTAATTCTGGTGCTTCTGATAAAGACCATGCAAACAGCTAAGCCAGGAAGGCAGGTGTGTTACAAACTTCCTTCCCACACTCCTCAGCACAAGGGACTTTCCACGTCTGCTGTTGGATTTCAGATTCATTAAAGCCAGGCAGGAAAAGATGGCTCATATGCACACAGTGCTTTTCCTGCTGATCAATAAGCTTCCTTCCTGCCTGATAACTAAACCACTTATAATATTAACAGTGTTATTTAAGACCTGTGGAAACTCTGTCTGATTCAAGCAAACCAGAAATATCTTGACCTAGATACTGGGAACAAAACAATATTGAGTAAACTTCAGGGTTGCCAGTTCATCTATCATTGCACTTGACATTTTATTGAAGAATTGGAGCAAAACTATTTTACCCAAAGGTTCTTACACCAGCATATTTATTCAGAGAGAGAAAAATCTTTCTGACACTTCCCCCCCTCAATTTAGATTAAAAGGGGTGCATTTTAAAGACCATAAATAAGGTACATGAGCTGCCCTTTCAACAGCTGCAGATAGCAAACACAATTATATCAGAAAACATAAATGAGACTCAACTCCATGTTCTTCTGAGTATAAAAGGAGCATGATGAAAGAAAGAGCACGGAGAGTTTTTCCACCATGTTAGAAGTGTGCAAGCTCAAGAAAGTGACCTGCACCGTGAGAGATGATCACTGATGCAGAATGGTTCAATAAATGTTTGCAGAAGCACTATCAGGCTGTGGCTTCTTCGGGCTTTAAGTAATGCCAGGCGCATGCAGCACCTCTGCAAAGCAAGGCCTTACTTTCCTCAAGGTCTCTACCAAAATTCATAGGTTTCTACAAAAAGGCACACCTGCACATATCCAAATGCAAAGCTAAGGGATGACCTGAGTATCCAACCTTCTGTCCAGGATATTCCTGTCCAAGATATTCCATCTTATTTCTGCTTATTCCTCTTATCCATGCAGATTTTGGTGCTTATCGGCACACATTTCAGTACATGGAGCATTTTAAGTGTTTACCTACCTGGAAGGCAGTCTGCATAACAGAAGGTAGAAAAGGAAAAGAAGGACTTTCAGAAAAGATCAAATACATCATAAGCTTGGCAGACACTGTAGCCCTGAAACAGCAGTTTGAAACTTGCACCATAACAAATCTTCTCCTATACATTATCTCACAGGAAACAACACATGATAAATTCTTAGCACAATGTGATTCCCCTCCTTCCTCCTCCTCCCCACTTCAGAAAGATTTAACATCTAATTCAGCTTTTGACGAGCTGCTTCATCACTGCAGGAATGCTGTTGATCTCTGTCGGAACCCTGCGGCCTTGGACAGAACAAACTGAAAGGGGGAAAAAAAAATTTTGGCCGTCTGTAATGATAAATAAATACATTACAGGATACAACTCTGGGGAATGGAGGCTGACACTGACTGAGCACCATGACCTCCACACAACTGCCAAGTCTCAGCCGCTTAACAAAAGTCAACTTTTGTTTGCCTTCTCCCCCCTCAATGACAATATCTTAAAGAGCAAATGCAGGATGGAAAAGGGAAAAAAACCCAAAACCAATAAAAGATAGAGAGCTCCAAACCCTCCTCATCTGCTGCCCAGAGGCACTTTGGTTTTGACAGAACAGTATTTTATTTCTTTGGTCTCCTGGAAATTGGGGGAAACCGGTCCATGCTGCATCAGCAGCAGTGGGACAAGGAAGCTATGCCACAGGGAATGCTCAAATCCCTTTAAAAATTTTTTTGCATTAGGATGTACCTGCCTTCAGGCTAGTTCTTGGCTGCAATTTGATTTTCTGTCTACTTAAGTCCCACTCACAAAATCAAATATGTATTGCAGCTGTTGGGTCTTCACATTGATGGCAACAATAATTAAGTAGAGAGGAAGCAATTGGTTACCCCACCAGATAAGCCACCTCCCCATCCCTAGAAGCCTCACCCACTTGTGTCAGCCTGTTTCCTAGATTCTCCTTTTCCATATCTCTTTAATCTCTTTCCCATTTCTCTCCAATCATGCAGAAAGGTGATACCTGCTGCCACCTCTCCTCATCTTACACATGCACAGAGCGATAAATAAAGTGTCACGACAAAGTCAATCAAGTTAAAAAGCCGGGTATGGACTGCAAGTGTTAACTCTTGTGTCTGCACTGTGCTTACCATAATTCCATATTGTTCCATGAACTCCATGTGCTTTATGGGAATCACAGTTGATTCAGCCTGATCACACATGGTCAAGCCCTCAAGACTCATTGACACCTCACAGAAAAGCACAGCACAAAACCTCCTTCACTAACTCTGACAAAGCTCGTTCCAGCCCAGAAAGAGAAGAACCTCCCCAGCCTGGTGCTAATCAGCCCCACTGGCTCGTTGAGTGATTCATCTCTGGCACAAAGCTGATGTAGCTACACCACTCCTGAAGCCACACCAGCATTTCTTCCCAGAGCTTCACTGCACAGTGCAGATGCTCCAGCTCACTCCAAGCTGTCTCAGGGATACACGGCACAGCTTGTTCCAAGAGTTTCTTCTGCTCCCCTCATTCCCCTAAGAGGTGTCTCCTGCCAGCTCACCCCGTCTCACTGCCGCCGACACCAGGCTCTGTCTTCACAGCTCTGGGCTTGCAGATTGTTTAACTCAGCTGTTCACCAAAGCACCTATTTAATCCACTCTGCTCACAGTTACTACTATTAAAATACTCCGTATTTTCAAATGTTCTGTGACTACTTATGCTGCATAATGTCCTTCTTATTTCCCCCGTCGCCTGTGCTTTGTATACACAGCAAAGTGGATAAGGGAGAGATGATTAGACTCACCCAAACAGTGGAAGACTCATAATTCAATCCCCTTTATCTTTTCTCTCCGGTTTACATTTTTAATTTCTTGATCTATCTCATTTCATTCTCTTTAGGTTTAGAAGATTTGAATGGTTTACTTTCAGTTAATGGTAGGATCTTTCTAACATGTCTTCTTACATTTGAATACTCTCCTGAACATTTTCCATTGCTTTGAAATTCCCTTTGAGAGTAACTGGAGAAAAGTAGTTTTCTTCAGCTTCATCAATTCCCGAAGACTGTTCTGCCAGGGAATACTCATTTCACATTAATTATATCTTTGATTGTCCTTGTAGTTGTTCCTGCAAGTGTAAATTGAGTGCATTACAGTCTCTATTAGCAAAATCCTGCTTGAAGCACTGTGGGGGCTGCAGTTACAGACAGATTTCCATAAAACCAGTCAGGAGTTCTAAGTGGTGCACAAGAATTCCCCAAGCCACCACTGAACTCATGTCTCGACCTGCCCATCAGAACAAGACTGACACTTTCTAGGAGAGAATGGATAAGGAGGAAAAATATAAAAAATATATATTAAATACATTTTCAAAATTATACATCCCAAACCTTTCACTTGAGTCAAATACAGCAAAAACCAACAAGCAGGACAAAACATAAACCAACCCAAATGCAGAGAAGCTCTGCCTCTGATGCAGGTACAACAGTAACAGAGGCCACTCTATCTCAATCAGCATTTTTGAGTGTGAATTCCTCCCTTCAGAAACCAGCGAGGCCTTTGCTGTACTTCACAACTCATCCACTGCAGGCAACAGCAGAGGGGATCTACTGTGACCTGTGTCTGTAACGGAGAGGAAATGCAAAGCTTCTGCAGAAGTCAAAGTGGGTGGAAATCAGCCGTGGACATCTGGGTGGACATTATCTGCCAGTGCAGTCCTCTCTGCTGGCGAGTTTCTCTCTTGCTGCTGCAGATATCCTACGTGTGCAGGCTCTGCCTGTGTGTTTAAACAAAAAGGCTGATAAGGAGTACTTGTCTGTCAGCAGTATCTGAAGCCCAGGGCTCTTTGAGAACATTTGGGTTTACTTGGCGGGTCATGCTGACTCCTTGTGAGCCATTTATCATGACAAAAAACTCCAGAGATTGGCACTATGCCAATGTCTTCTCTTCCCTTCCCTCCCCCCACCCTTTTCTCCCCTCCTGGGTATTGATGCTACATCAAAACAAACCTCCAGTTCACATAGCAACAGAACATTTTTATATAACCTCTGCATGGGAACGCTGCACAAACCATTGGACAATCACTTGCAAGCACGTTAGGTAATTCCAGGGTATTTTGCTGGTTTTTGTCAAAAACACCCCTGACTAAGAGAACTATAAAAAGGGAAGAGGAGCTTTTGCACATGGGCCAGATTTGAAACACATCTTGGCACCAAGAACATCAGGGGATTAGGGCACCTATTGGTTCCATGTTCTAAATTTTGTCTTTTTCTATCTAACTTGGAATCAAACTGGGGAGTCCAAAGCATTTAAGCCAGTTTGTGCATAATGTAATTGAAAGCAAAACAATGCTGAAGAGATCTGCTGAGTCAGGGCTTTAACAAGAGAAAGACTGAAATTTAGATTTTGGTGGACACTGAAAACTCCCCTTGCTGTCCAAAGCAGGGATATCTGTACAGACTGTGTACTTACATGACTGTAAAACAGCCAGGTCATCTTAGCTTTCCTATCCTGTCACAAAAAGTTCATCCTTTCAAAAAGGACATAATAAATGTTACTTTAAATCTTTTCACAGCATGCCCACCTCATCTTTACTTTGGGTTAATCCCATATTTCAGGATTTCCACTACTTTGCTGCAAGGATCACAAAGACCTTATATATCAAAAGGGTGAAAAATTGACTCTGAGGATTTTTACTGCTTTCCCCTGATCCCAAACTAGAACAGGACAAGAAGGGCAAATCAGGACTTCCAGTAACTTTAGAGCCACTGTTTACACTTCAGTCTATCTTACCTGTGTACACCAAGTTTAACTCATCACAAGATATTGGATTAAGGACAGAGCTTTCCTCCAAGCCCTACTGATAGTGATCACTCAACACTTTTTGCCTGCATTACCAGCATCCTAGGATTTCCTGGGAAGTTCAGCAAGTTAGCTGCAGTTCCCAGGCTTTAGGACACTGCTGATGACTTTGATTTCTCCTGCTCCCTTCCTCTAGTGTAATAAAGCCTTCTGGTCTTTTTCATTAGGTCTTAAATAAGTCATTGAAGACATTTTGTGGAGAGTAGGTGGTACGGGAAATATATTCTCTGGACCTTTCCAGACGAAACACCTACAGCCTGATTACTTCAGTTGTGGTGTAATGCATCGGTCCAGTGCTCCTGCACCATTTGGAAAAGATAATAGTTAAGGTGTATCTATCTATCTAGGTTATTATACAGTGCACATCATTAAAGGATAATTCATGCAGCAGCTAGAATACAGTTAATATATGACAACTTATAGACTAACTTTTCTAGCTCTAGGGAAACTCTTCTATGCACCGTTTTCATGACTGCAATGATAGAAGTGGCAGGATGTCTCAATTAAGACATTCTTTCCCCCATTATCTCTTAATTCCTTTGGATCATTCCCATCTTCATGTTGACCCTTTAGTTGCCTGCAATGAAGCAGTGTTGACTAAAACCAAATCCTTTCTGCTGGATGGAAAATAACCACCCAAATGTGTTTACTGTCCTCCTTCACAGCCACACAGGTGTATCACCAAAACCCTCAGGAGCAGCACACGGCAGCAAATGCCTGGAAACCAGGAGCAGGCTGAGGGAACAGGACATTTCCCAGCACAGCCATCAAAGCCTCCCTCATCTGGTACCACAGTCCCTGCTGGCATTACTTGTGATTAACCTCTGAGTGAACAACGCATTAGGTCAAAAATATATTTAAGAAAATATAACTAAGCTATCACTTTTTAACTGAATTACTACTACTAGAAAAGGACAGACCTGAGAGTTTACAGCACCCAAAACAGACTTCCTTCTGGAGTGGGAGAGAGGTTTGTGCATGGCTTTACTCATCCCACTAAATCTGACACTCCCTTGACACTGAAAGGGCAGGAATTTTACTGTCCTCCCATTTTCTCCACTTCCAGAGTCACAACTCCAACACTGTCCTTGCAGGTCTGCTGCTCATGGGACTTCTCTGAGCTATGTGAGCTCAGTAACTCATGAGCTAGTAGTTTACTAGCTAACTAAAATTTCCTCCTTTCAGCAACAGCAAGCAGTCGAGATCAGTCTTTCTTCAGTAACTGGACTCTTAAGGCAAGGACTGTGAAGTGGAATCTAAAGGAAATTCAGTGGAAAGTTAAATCAGACCCACTGCAGGATCAAGAACTGCAAGGACAGCTGGATTACACATTCTCCAGGAAACTTAAAAGTTATCACAAAAAATAACCAGGTGATAATACACTGTGCCATTTTCTCCAGGGGAGATGAGCAGGTCACTCGTTCAGCAGCCAAGAGGTTCTCCCCTCACGTAAAGCCCATATACAACATGCTGGGTTTTCAAGCAGAAAATTCTTTAGACATATGTCTCCCAGCCTCAAACTAGCTCAAAAAATCATCTGAAAGCCTCAGTTTTGCTGTCGCAGGAACACTCATTACTTCATATGGGCTTCAGCTTTTCAGTCCTTACTCTAATCCCTTTCAGGTTCAGCAAAGCAGAGCCATACAGGATTGTTAGGAAGTGTTAACAGGCTGCAGTGACTCTGTAATCCAGCACTGGCTGGCAAATTATCACACCCCATTGTCACTTCATCAGTTGGCAGCCTGGGACAACACAGGTGCCTCTGTGCTCAAGGTTGATCACATTGGTGAAAAACCTGGGAAAGCACCCAGGGAAGCTGCCCACCCCCAGGATCGGTACTAAAGTCCTCAATAAACTAAGTAGTCTTTGGATTTCAAGAGAGGATCTGGTTTTTTTTCTCCAGCAACTTGCTCCGTGGTGAACTCACCAACTACTATGTCAAATTTGCCTCCACACATATCTTGTCTCAGGCTTTCAAGAAATTCCTATGCTTTTGTTTATGGGAACAAACTTGGGAAGCCTTTTGGAGAACACTCAATTCCTTGTTTTATAAAGCAGAACACAACTAGCACATCCAAAGGCTAAGCACATCATCTATTTTAGGTACATAACACAAGAGCAATGCAGAGAGAAACACATCTAGGAGGAAATTCAAGGCCCTAAGACACATTCTGTGAATCAGCATGAACAGCTCTTTAAAATGCAAAAATAAGGGAAATCAAATGTATGCAGCCAACTTGGTGAAGCTCCATTGGCAACCAATTATGCCCCAAGCCTTATTTTCAGAAGTGTGTGCATGTAATGGTGTGTGCAAAAATGAACAATCAATAGTGTCCTTCATTTATATGTCTTGCCATAATTGCATCCTGCAGCCATGGTAACTGTGCCCCTACCTGAGGGGCTGCAGGAAGAGATATGCAGATTTGCTGGCGAGTTCCCATCCCAGCTGCTGAGAACACCTCGTTTCAAGGAACTTCAGATGTCAAAGCCATGTCTGACAGAAGGGCCCTCGCAGCAGCAAACGGGTTTGTGTGTGTTACATGGATATAAATGCACACATGTGACCGTATTCATATGTACACCAAACAACATGATTGACTTCATCTATTACAGTAGTGGTGACAGGAAGGAAGAAGCATCAACTAAATACTATCCACATGCTGCTGCTGCACACAGGGTCAGTGAGGACATTGCCGTGCCTCTGCTCCTCACGTGCGTGTATAGGAGCAGACACACATCAGGACAAAGGGGTCACACCAGATATGCTCCAGACAAGGGGACAAGTTAGGCAGTGTGTGACTTCACTGGGGAGCTCAGGGAGCGCTAGCAAGGCCAAGCAAGCAGGTGCATAACTCCTCTACAAAGCACGAGAATCCATCCGTGCCCTGGTCCAGTTAAAGGAGTCCAAAGGAAACTTTAAGAGAGTAAAGAAACCTCTTACTCCATCTTATGTTAAAATAATTATAAAAAACATTCAGAAACCAGACATTTGCCTCTTTGCCTTTTCTTCAGAAGAAGTCCTGCCCAACAAGGAGGAAAGGTTGGCCAGTCCCAGCCAGTTCAGTTTTTGGAAACCCAGTTCTCCATCGAGAGAAGCCCAAAGAGAGGTGAAATTGCCAAGTGATGCAGCCACAGCTGAGGTGACCTTTTCTCTTGTTTTTCCTTTGGAACAGGCCAGGGAAAAAGAAAGAAGGAACAAGAAAAATATTTATTGAGTCTACAAATAGTCACTTTCTCCATGTAATGGAAACCCTTTATGTCGTAGTTGGTGAAGAGAGGAGAAAAAGTCATGCAGGGCTATTTCAAGCCACAGCACCACTGTTCTGATGTCAACAGTTTTGAGGAGGAGTCTGCACACTGAGGGAGTCCAAAGAGAGATGCAGGCACTGGGTGGGTGTCAGCATCAGAAGTGGTGAAAATGGATTGGAAATCACTGCTGCCTCCCTCACAGCACAGATTTTGCAGTCTGCTCTGCCACACAGTTTCTGTCCTGTGCCCTGCAAACATGCACACTTGTCTGGCCTTGACACTGCTCAGGTCAGCTCCTCCTGGGTTTTGTTTACTGCCTGGTGTTTTTGAGAACGGTGCATGGCATCTCCTGTGAAAGAAGTCTTAACAAGAAAAACAAAGCTTGTTTATCCAGTTTAACCACTGGATAAAGCTTAAACACATCAGATAACGCATTCTACAGCCTCTACATTCATTACCAATTAATTATTGAAAAGGTATCTATTGAGTGTTTTTAATATGCATAAAAGACAATTCCAGTTGCCATGCAACTGGCTGAGAATCATGTAAACATAAATGCAGTAGTTTCATTTTCATGAATAATCTTATGTATCTGGAGAGAAGGGCACAGCACAACCACCACAGACCAGAACAGAGGAGCACAATTAAGGGTGCAGGGGAATTAACCACTTGGTAGCTGGGAGCCTCCATTTTAGGAACTAATTTGATGATAAGTGTAGCAAAAAAAAACAGGAACTTGTATCCATGGACTAAGGTACATATGTTTGGCCCCTGGAATTGCCTCCTACAAGATTGACATGGAATATTTATATACGATGCAATCAAGAGAGGCCTTATTGACAATCAGCCATAGCTCAGCATGCAGCCTGATAAGACTTGTAATTATACAGATGAAAAAAGAAATGACAAAAGATGTATGTGATCATTCCAGCTGATCTCTACTGTTTCACACAGACACCATCAATCTCTGTGTAGTTTGGTTTAAAGTACAGATGGTTCCACTAAGCATCAGAGATTCCAGTATATACCCAGAATAAGATTGCATATTTTCTCTCGCAAAAAAATTTGCTAAAGAGATGAACTTTGCAAAAAACAAAAATATTTGTGAATTCAGGCAAAATGTGGGAACAGTTGTTGTAAATATGAAAATGGTTTTAAAGATTTTATAAATTAGAATTAAACAATAAACTTTTATTTCCCAAGAACTACGTTTAAAGTGGACAAAAAAGTGTTTTTTCTCTTTATGTTATTCTTTCAGTTTCCCTTGGTACAAACTTTATTTTCTGGCACAGTTACAATGAAAAAAAAAAAAGAAGAATAATTATTTGCCAAGTGTATAGACTGAACAGCAAAAAGGCAGCAGAAATATCTCCCACATTTAGAAGAAGCAAGTAAACACATAGTTTCAATTCTATTCCATCTCTTTCTCCAAAATCCCTTTCTCCTGTAGTCTAAACAATCTGATTTAGTTGTTAGCAAGCCCAAGTCTTGCCTTGATATCTAATTTACAAAGTCCTGAGGTTGTTTATTTTCCCTGCTCTACTGTTGCAAAGGCTGCAGGGTGCCTCGTTCCCACTGAAGACCTGCATCCTCCAGGTGATGCAAATATTATTCTCTTTACCTGCTTCACAAAGTTTTTTCTTCCCCCTCCCTTTTCCCTTTGCTGCTGACAGACCTGCCAGGGAGCAGACTCTGAGGTTGTAATTTAAATCCCAGGAGTGAGAACTTGAACCACATTTGTGTAAGTGATTGATAGGTTTAGGTGATTTTTTTTTTTCTTAGGGTTTTGTTTGTTGCTGGTTTTTTTATACCTGCATACAGTTTATAAGAGTAGGCAGTATGGTCTTAAACACAGCTAATATTACTCCTTAATACACTCAAAAGAGATGTTTGGCATTTAACTTTATAATAAAAGGTATCAATTAAAAACTGTCAATGTTTTCAGTGGTGATATCTAATTACTGTAACTTGCTATAGGCTATCTTGTTAAATTCTAGTTGAATGACTAAGTATTCCTGACAAGTTTAATGCATTATTAAAGGTGTAATTACTTGGTTATTGCTCATGTAATTCTGAGTTAATTACATGACATCTAAATTCATCATTTTTATGTTTATTGAACTTTGGTAAATTCACTTTTAGCTATTGCTTGATATTTACACCATGACTCTCTTCTACTCATCTTGAACATAAAGGAGATTGGAGCTGCATTTTCTCAGTGTAGCAGGAGAAACCAGGAAAGGGGAAGGATCTACAATCACAAGAAGTCTGATTTTCCTATCAGTTTTCCATTTTCCTATGCTTTCCTTGCCTGCTGCCATTTAACCACATTGTGATTTGCTCAGTTTCAGCAGAGGAAAATTAGACTACACCTTTTCAGATCAAGTGAAATGGTGATCCTCCTGAAATCAGTGTCAAGACTCTCACATTGAGTAGTGACAGGAGTTGACCTTTGTGAACCTTTGTTCTGGGAGCGGACAAAGAACTACCCCCAGAGCTCTGGGATACAGGATTTTCTTGGAGTTGGCATCAGCAGTCAGATGCCAGAGGGGTGTCTCCAAGAGTCAGTCATTTCAATTTGCACTCACAGCATTCAGAAGAAATGTATAAATAAACAATGCATTTGAAATTCCCATCTACTACTATGTTTCCTCCCTGTATAATGCCTAAATTTCCACTCTTGATTTGCAAACACAGCCTCTTATGCTCCATCTATTTTGTACCACAGCCCTTTGCTCCCCAGGGTCCTCACTGTGTTGACCCACAGCAAGTGGAAAAGTAAATGCTGTCCATGCCACAGCTACCAAATGAAAACCTTGACAAGCTCAAGTGCCATCATTACACAGTCAGTGAAGCTCAGGTTATAAATCTTGCTTCATTCCCATTTGGAAGAAAGATCTTCAATTAAGCAGAAATTGATTTTCTAATGATTTTTTTCCTGCTCATGATTGGTAGATTGTTTGAAACTCTTCCAGCCCAACAACATACAGACAGAACAATTAAACATGTATTGTAGCTGACAGCAGGACTGATTTTAAGTCAGTGAATTCAATTTAGCCTTTTGATTTTTGGCAAGCACTGCACCTTGCAACAATTATGAAGAAAGAAAATACGATCCTAGCTAACCTTTGCAACTATCAAGCCAGTCAGAAAGCAAGCAGGAAATGCACTGGGACTTGGGAATTTGTTTCTGATCTTATGGAACCCCTCACTGCTCTGCAGTACATGTAACACTGAAGTCAGTGCACTTTCCAATTAAATAAATTACTTAAGTAGTTAGTGATGACTGAGACATTAGCGGAGGTTCGAATAAGTTATTTGGCAGATCAGATGCCACATTATCATTGTTGATAATGATACTTATGAAATTAGGGACCCACAATCACAGTTTTCAAAGTATATCTGAATTTTAGTGTTGATGGAAAAGACTCAAAACGGATCAATTCAAAGCCCACTAAGCTTAGCTGGAATTTTTTCATTAATTTCAAAGTCCTCTAGACCAAAAATTGAGGCATGGTACTTCTATAAAATAAGACTTTCTGTGCACAGAGAACAATCAGAATAGGATTAAAATCCTATTAGGTGTGAATTAAGCTAATAATTTAAACCTTACTCTATAATGATACGTTGACAGACACTGGTTTACCTTCTAAACTCTCTAGATGTAGTTCTGATCCTACTAATTTTGTTAATAAGGTATAATTAAAATTGAGATCCTTACATCTACAGGGCAATACTGAATGCAATTATCCATGTTGTGTTAATAATTAGTAGAGCTCACCTTCAGTCACCATCCCTGGGGGGATTTAAAAGTCATGTGGATGTGGTTCTTGGGGACATGGTTTAGTGGTGGGCTTGGGAGTGCAGGGTTGGACTTGGTGATCTCAAAGGTCTTTTCCAACCTCAGTGATCCTGTGGTTTCATGACACAGCTGTGTCAGGGATGATACAAGCACAGGACAAAAAGACAAACTGCTCCCTGAGAAGTTAAAATGTCACTGTCAAAGCAACAGACAGTAGACTCAGAAAAATTGAGAATGCAAAGAAGCTCAGAGACAATGCTATTTGTCAAGAAAGACAAGAGAGAGTAGCTGAATAGCAATTTAATCCTTGTTGCAACTTTGTGGGCATCCTAGACTTGAACAAAAGCACTGGAGCACAGGCCAACGCCAAGCCAGCCTGTACCACAAGTCACTGTCATTTCAAAGCTGGACCATGCTATGTCTCCAGTTTAATCCAGTTTAATCTTTTTCATCCACAGATTATGTTGGCCAGGAGAATCTAAACCTTGCTAGAACGAGTCAGTAAAAGCAGGTGCAACATTTTCTTGAAGCAATCAAAGTAAATCCCATTTTCTCTCAGTCTAATACGGAAAGTTTGGAGATTTTCAGCTTGCATTTCCTAGTATGTTAATTTCATCTTTGCCCACATATTATTCTGCTTGATCTGACCTGAATCTGACTTATTGCATTTCCCAAACTACTTTTCACTCAGCGGTTAATTAAAAGATTTGGTCCCTGACACACTGCTTACAGCCCTTATTGGCACCCATTAGCCCAGCTAGACTAATTCTCCTGAAAAGCAAACCTCCTTATATTCCCAGGGTCAAAAGTTCACAGACAATTCCCTAAATCTTTAACATTCACTATTAATTCATTATTTGAACCTACTCTGCTGTAAGAGGCGGTATTCAAATGTAGGCATAAAAAGTCATTCAAAAAAGACAGTTTCTCACACAAATTCATCACTCGCCAGTTCACTCCATCACTGTCTCTACAACATTAGGACTGTACAGCACAAGAAATATGAAAGTAATTTTTTCAACTTTCCTTTAAGTAGTTTTCTGTCTAATATACAACCAACAAAGAAAGTGCATGTTCTAATTTATACTGAGCAATTAGCATATGTATCATGCCTCAAAATTACCTCAGCAGTTCATTTGCCTGTGCAGACACCCAGAGCATAGTGTTGCCTGTCAGGCACATACAGGACTAAAATCCATACACAGACACCAATGCACACTGACAGCAGCAGCATCTGTATTCTGATAGTCCCACTTAAATTAAGAGAGTCAAAATTCAAGAGCAGATCTCAGCTGAGGCTGTAAATAAACATGCACACATGTTCACACACACACAACCATGTTCTCTCACACACATATATGTGCATGCTTATAGACACATTGAAACTCATCCCATTTTAGAGATAAAAGATAAACCAGAAAATCCAGGTTTGGATCTAGGAGGTACAGCCCCCCCAAAATCCTGAATCTCTGAGAAATCTGGCTCCTGGGCTTTGGTTCGAGTCCATCTTTACTGTGCTGAGATAAAGCTAGAAACAAAATCCACTTGGGCAGGTGTGTGGGAAGGGAAAAAGGCAAAGTTTAATTATTAAAACTATGTGGCTGTGCAAGCATCCTACTTAAGTTAAGAGGAGTTGTCATTAAACTCAACCTTTCCCCCTTGAACCTGGTGTCTGGAATAGCTCAGACACCAACGATGACCTTATGTATTTCTTTTAATTATTCTGAAGTAACCTCCTCCAGCTCACTACAAGCCCTCAGCTACTTCAAGCAAAGACATTCTAATGATTTCGATTAAATCTTGGCCTCTCCCCAACAGAGCACAAATTAAAAGCATTACTAGGAGGATACAAGCTTCAGCGCTTGGAAGTGTTATATAAAGAATGGGGAAAGCTGCCAAGAGCTTGTTGTCATTTCATATAGAGCGGGGGATGATTAACCCCTTGGTGGTTTTTCATACCCTGTGAATATCACAGATCTCACTCCCAGGTGGTTTTCTCCTAAAGATTGTCCCCCACATTACACTTTACACCCTTTTTCACTTAATATTTGGATAATATATTCTTCCAGTGAAAAACTGTCCTATTTAGACTTCAAAGTCAGAGGTTATACTGGCAGAATTTGGAGAAAAGAGCTCTAATTGGGCTCTAAAAATCCCATTCCAGGGGTCTTCTGACCTGTCCTATCCATGGCTGGGCTTCTACAGAGAATTATCATTTTCCCATAGACACTGCCTCAGTAGAAATCAGAAGGTAGAGCTTAAACATAGCTTTGCTCACCCATCACTTCAGCTGAAGGACCAACTCCATCAGCTGGTGGCACCAGCAAACTGTCATCCCCTGGTGGCCCAGCCTCTGTCAGGGGTGACAATGTACAGCTTGCTCAGTGCCCATCACACTTATGTCTCCTACCCCCGGCATTAGAAAGGTCTGTCCAGGGAACAAGCACAAAGGAATTTTTTTTCACATTAAATCATGGGGATCAAAGCAAAAATCTTTCAAAGCAGCTCTATGCATTATTTTTTTAACAGCCCATTCAGCTGATAGCGATTTCTAAAAACCACAAACTGGGGTAAACCATGAGGTACGCCTGAAATAAATGCACAAAAATCTCATGTAAAACAATTGTCTCAAGGAAACAATGAAGAGTAGGAACTAGGCAAACTTGCTTTAGATCCTGGTGTTTTTATAAGCAACAGACTCGTATGTTTAGCCTCTCTCCATGTTTTTTCCCATTTCCTATATTTTTAAAATGCAAATAATGAATCTAAATGATTGAAAAGTACTTTCAGATAATTGGATTAAAAAATTAAAAGATAGATGCAAGACCAGACTGCTCCTAAAAAGGAGTAATTGTCACATCAGTCGTCAAAGCTGCTTTACCCAGGCTCCTCTATGCAAAAACAACCTAAGCCTACAAATCCTGACTCTTATCCTTCACACGTGGCCACTTGCACTCAGGCAAATGAAAAAACCTGTGAAATAGTAACCATGCATCCACTCCACTCACTTTGCACAGCACTATTTGAGTACCTGGATGCCAGGCAGCATCTGTTCTGCTCTCTGAGATGCTAAAACTCCCCAATACTGAGACATGCCACAGAACCTCATGTGTGACACAAATCAGAGGATCAAAATTAATTAGCTTCCAATAAAAATGTACAATCAGTGGAAAAAATTGTTGTTATATTCAAGTTTTTGGTCCAGTATTATAAAATCAGAGGGCTAAAGCATCCCAGAAAAACCTTATAGGATCAGTTTAAAGAATTTATTTTGAAAGGTGGGTGGGATGAGACACTGGGAGGTGGCGTGGGGGAGCTGACACAGCCTCGCAATGCCTCATCCTCCAGATTTATACAAACGAAATCAAGGGAGCACTAAACCAGCAGGGGATTATTATCTCTAGGGATAACTACAGACAGTTTCATTTTAAAAACAATCAGTGTCATCATCACTGTATTTTCCATTTATTGAAACACAGCAATGTGATGAAATATCCAGCTCCTTCCAGACGTTAGAGCAACTTCCTCCCTAAAGAAAAATTTCCATAAAAAGAATCAACTCACTTCATTTGCTCTTTTTTCCTTTTTTTTTTTAAGATGCTGTGCTGAGCCTGTGCTTGCCCCCTGCCTGCATCTTGCCAGCCCTAGTGCTCATTAATATTCCTATTGCTACCTGACAGTAGAATACACTGGCTGCACCTTGGTGTGGTGCAGAGAAGACCATGAAGGTGCTCCGAGGGCTGGAACACCACTGCTATGGAGACAGAGTTAGGGATGTTCAGCCTGGAGAAGTGAAGGCTCTGGGGAGACCTTAAACCCCCTTCCAGTACCTAAAAGGGCTACAAGAGAGCAGGAGGGACTTCAGACAAGGGGCTGGAGTGACAGGACAAGAGGGAATGGCTTTAAACCGACAGTCTCAATTTAGATTTGATATTAGAAAGAAATTCTTCCCTATGAGAGTGCTGAGGCCCTGGCACAGGTTGCCCAGAGAAGCTGTGGCTTCCCCATCCCTGCAAGTGTCCAAGGCCAGGTTGGACAGGGCTTGGAGCAACCTGGGACAGTGGAAGGTGTCCCTGCCCACGGCAGGGGATTGGAACTGGATAATTCTTAAGGTCCCTTCCAAACCAAATCAATGATTCTGTGATCTTAATTTCAAGGATAAGGATGTGATTGCCCAGATCATGTAGAAAAGAGTTTAAACCTACAGTAATGCTACAAAATGCTGTAAGACTTATCTCAGCTGAGTGGTGTGAAATTTTTTTTAGCATAGGATCTTTCCTTTGTTACCAAAGAGCTTCTCCAGTGTCCTTCCTCTCTCTTCCTCTACCATCCATTTGTCATTTGTCATTGAAAAGAGAGGGGAAAATCCAAAATTCAAAATGTGACTTCAGTTTTGTAGTGAAAACATGCAGATTGTCAACATTTTACATGAACACACTTCATATTTTTTAACAGGCACCACTTGGAAATTGTTTTAAAAAGATCCACAATCTCTAAACAAAAGCTCTGAAGTCACTTCAGAAAACAGAAGCACAGGGTTGAAGGTGACAAGAGGAGAGAGTACAAAGATTATTAACCATGTGTAATAATTACAGCACAGAAAAGTATGCTTAAATGTGTCTCCTTTTTTGTTTGATCCCAACATCCACATTTTTATCCTCCTGTTGCAATGCACCAAATACTGTTTTGCTGAGCAATTCAGGATGAAAATTCCTTAATATAATAAGAAATCCCAAATCAATTAGAGTGTCAAATCAGGAAATAATTCCCTACACTACGTCAAAAAGACCCACTCCTACCTTTTGTCAGTCACTGGATTGAAATAAAGAGGTAGCTGCACACAAAGCAAGCTGTCATGTCCAACAAAACATCCTTCACTCATTCAAGATATAAACACAATAAAATGCGGCAGGAGAAAAAGAGTCAATTGAACCTGTTTAATGGAATTGGCTAATTGGATAAATTACACTTTGATAATGATGATAATCATTGAGGAGACATCCTGTGCCATACTTCTGCTGTTCAGTACTTTGCTTGCTACTCACCCTTCTCACTTGTACTAGAAAATGTATAAAGTGCCTAAAGGACCAAGCTCTGCTTGACTGAAGATTTCATCCACAACCCTTTATGTAACCCAGGATTTTGGAGTTGTAATAAATTCATAAATTGGGACTGCAGTCACCATAAGCAAACACAGTCCTCGAAACCAGGTTCCAACAGACGAAGGGAAACTGAAAAATTACCTGCTCTGAATACACAACATTGTTCACACACACAAAATTCTTTCTATGAATTCATATTGCTGGAAAACATGTAGGCTGGAATAAATAATATTAACCAGCCTGCCACTAGCATATGGCAGGCACACACTTTGAGAAAACTTTAACACTAAGCAAACATTTAATAATTAGTGCAACTATCCATTAATAGAATTGATCTATACATTTAATAATCAGTGTAACTATCCATTTATAGAATACATGTGGTTCTAAAATAATAAATAAAAAAACCAGTTTTACTTAATAACCTCTCTTGCTGATAGAATCCAAGCAGAAATTTAACAAATATATGATAAAAACTACACTTCTGTTTCACCATTGTGCTAATTCACACTCATTAACACTGCACAGAAATCAATGTAACATGAATGGGGTTGACTTCCAACTCAGACAAGTTTCTTGCGCCTACAGGATAAAGAGCAAGAACATTTGGAGGCATGAAACCCTCACTTCCAAACTCCACTCCTCAGGGGTGCAGTCATCATGGGCAATACCCACCTTCCCCTCACCAGCACTCCCCTCTCCCCAGCAGCAGCAGCCTGCAGTGGTGCTCTGTCAGACCACGTTTAAAATAACAACATTCTATGTATTTATTTGTTTTTTACAACAAAAGTCCAAGCAGAACAGCCATCAAGGGAAACTTAAAGTGAAACTGCAGATTAGGGTCCGGATGTAAGGAAAAATGCTGACCTGGCTGGAAATAAGGAGATTCCACCAGCTTTCTGCTCATGTTCTGTATGCCCCAACCACCCTAAATGAGCCTCAATCACAGCCCCATTCAGAACCAGACATCTCCAAACTGTACACAGAGTAAAACATAAAAAGGAACAATGTGAATCCTGTTATGGGTCATTGGATATTTTGTGATTATTAAGATAAACTTTGAGAGACAAAAGCTTAAGAGCCTGCAGAAAAAAGACCCTGTGATAAGTGATTTAAGATGAAAATTGATCAAGTAGTTTTTATAAGGCATAAAAAATGGTATTTTCAAAGAGCAATAAAAATTACAAATATTCATTTCTTATATCCCCTTAAGACACATGAGGAGTAGTCAGCCAAGATCTCCTTATCAGATGGTTGGCACCATCCAACAGAAGCAGGCTTCATTTGCAATTTGATTTGTACAGCACAGGGTTGAAATAAAGGGCAGCAAATTTCTGAACCACTACATTATATGCATCCAGCCTGGAACTCCATGTATCAGAATATATTTTGTGGTCTAAGGTATCTTTTAGTCACACAATATTTGACTAAAAATTGAATAGCTTTAATGATGTTTACTGCTATTACTTGAAGGTATAAGAAAGGGGAAGCTGGTTCAGTGGTTAATTCAGCCAATTTTATTTTTCCTGTCATTTTGGAAATGCGTAGAAGTTCATGCTTGGCAAGGTTCATGGTCTGGCAGTTCTGCAAGAGGCAATCTTTTAAAATCAGGACTTTGGAGCCCAGAAGTTAATGCTTGGAGGGAGCTATGTTATTTGGCTCCTGGGGATTTCTCAAGATGCAATGAGTTGCTTGCCTTTCCTCTTCCAGCATCAAAACCGTCTTACACCACCATGTAAGAGCTGATGACCAAGATGAATAACTTCCACATAACACTATGGTGTAAGGAGACCAATATCTGTGAAAAAGCAGTTGAATAAACAAAGCCTACATTATAAATATGAAGGTGTTCTAAAGTAAAAGTGATTTGTCTTCCTTTCCTTCCTTATTCACAGGCAATTTGCTACTGCAGTGTCCAAGCAATACCACTTAGAATAAACAGTCAGACTAAATCCTTCCTTTGGCCAGAGGCAGGCTAAAGTTAAGCCTAATCCTGTTTCTCAGTTGTTCCCCAAACTATCCCTCAAATCATTCTTTTTTTGCTCTTGGGTAATATTTTTTTCCATCTTCAAATAGGTAGAACAAATTAGTGACCAGGCAAGTCATACTTTGGAATGCCTGGAAGTGGAAGGAGGAAACACGCAAGGGAGGAATGTCAAAAAGAAGGATTCAGCTCCACAAAATAAACCCTTCTAAGTGGTCTGGGATTTCACTTCCATTGAAAGGGTTGTGCATGTGAAAGAAAGACTTCCCAGGAATTTTTCACAGGTTCCCAATGGACAAGCAGGATTTCGGGGAAAGACCGGCTGCCTTACTGATGTCCTCAGCCCCTCTGCCATCCCCTCCTGACAGGAGGTGTTTACAGGGTGCTTCAGAGAAACACAAATACTAATCCAAAAACAGTTGGGAAGTGGGAGTGGAAAATTCCTAAATTCTTAACTGCACAACATGCAGTGTATCAACAGCTTTTGTGAGAGCTTTTGAAAACATCAACAAGCTATGCAGCTCCCAGCACTTTGCAAAACAAACGTACTCAGATATTAAGGCCACAGAGGTGACTTTGTCAACCACCAGAAAACATGACAACAGCAAAGCAGGGAATGTGGGGGAAGTTGTTTGGAATTTTTATTATTGTCAGCTATGGAGATGAAAACACAGACAGAACTCAGCATCTACTCCCACAGGAAAACTGCATTCAGCCTGGAAGTCTACTTGAAAAGAGAAACAACAAATAATAGAAAATGAGCAAGAAAAAACAAAGGCTTTTGAGCCAATTTCTCCCTTCCCTATTTGGTGCAAGACTGCAAGAAGAAAATGAAAAGTTAAGTTTAAAGCACCTTTTTGCCTTCTGTACTCACCACCAGATCAGCTAAGACCAGTCTAGCAGTTTGAGCTCTTCCCACCCCTGTGTGGTTCAACCCAGACCCCAGACAGGGAGGTCCCACTTCTCTGTAAGTTGAGGTGCCCTGAAAGAACTGCAAAAGCCCTTCAATAAGCACTTTAGGGAGCAAAACCAATAAGAAAATAGGGTTAAGAAAGTATTTTCCTGCCTGAATCACCTCTGCTTAGGATTCCAATGGAGCAAGTGGGACCTTCTCAAAGGAAGGGCAGGAGAGGGGGTGAAGGAGGGTTGTTCCTGTGGGTGCCAACAAGCTGCTATGTCACCTGGGCTGCAGTGCCATGGGTACCCTATTCTCTGTGACAATGACACTTCCTGGGAATGCCAGAGGTCACTGTATCCCTCTCACACCCTACCCCTGGAGATGCTCATCATCACACTGGAAGACACATGGTGTGTTCAAACACCAGCCTGGTTAACAGCTGATTTATGACTCCAAAAGACGGAAGTGTCACAAAATACTGCAGGTATTACTTGAAGATTGGTTCTGGTACCAGCACCACCACTGTCCACCACTCACCCACAGCTGTTAGTGCAAACACTTCTAATGAATCACTAATAAATTATGCCATGGATAAATGAACTTCATAAAACGAAAAGAGGTGAAATGCAGATATCAGTCATGATCACCTCAAAGATCCAACTCAAGGATCAGATCCATAAGTAACTGTCAGCCCAACCAGGGTAAGGAAAGAAAACCATCAAGATGTCACTGAGAATGAGGCCCACAGGGGACACAACCTCCTTAAAATATCTTCTCTACAAATACCGGAACAGCTGTGCTGGAGCAATCTTCGAGCAGTTTAAGATGGGCTTTTTACACCTCCCAAAGCCCTTCAGTGACCACACCATTAAGAGGACTTGTAAGCCAATCTTGTCCTAAAACACATTTTCCTCAGTGCTTAAACTGCAGGTCAGCCCAGGAACAAAACGAAGTGGAAACTGTTTGCACACATATTGTTATAAAGTGGAGGGAGAGAAACCTAAAAGGAATTTCACTTCTTTGGGGCTAATAATGTTCAAAGACAAGAACAGCTTTCTGTATCAGACTTCCATCTGGGCAGTACCCAGGATTCCCATCTCGAAGTCAGCGAACCTTGCAATGTTTTATCTTATAGCCCTCAAAGGCAGTAGCACGTTGAGTATGATCCATTTTTTAAACCTACAAAACAAAGGAATATATTTTCCATATGTTTGTCACGTTTCATTTGAGTCCCTTTGCCAACTCTTAGCACAGCTGATGTGCAGTGGATTTGTAGGGCCTGACCTTGAAAGTGTTTAGTCTTAGCTGTGTATTTCTGCCTGTTTAACTTGTGCATGGCCACTGCAAGTGTTTGTAAGCGCTGAGCAACTCTGCCTGAAAATGTCTGTTTCTCAAATATATAACTGAAATCCCATCATATAAGACATTTTGTGTGACATAACTATGAAGGTTTGTTAAATTCTTTTTACTCTTTTTAAAGCACATATGGACACTGAGTAAGGACTACAGATGAAAGACTACAGACTACCTACATGATGAAGCAATACAACATAACAAATGCACACTCTACTTGTGTAGGCAGCAAGGTGGGGTTTATCATTACAGTGTTTGTACTTTCTCCAATTAAACAGTTCCTTCCTTCTCCAAGTAAAAAAAAAATTAATCTTATTATTTTACATGGATTTTTACAGTGCATGGAAACAAATTCATGTTTTCACTTTTAGATTTACTGAGTTTTGTTAAACTGTGTTCTGACTACAAGTATCTTCTCCAGAACCGAAGCCTGGATTTTTTACATAAATTATTTAACTGAGGAATTATAGTTTATTCAAACAAAAAGTAGCATGCTGTTCAATACAATTTTTTTTTAAATTTTTCTCTGGCAAAATTCAACTAAATTATTTTCCTTCTTCAGCTGAAGAAGAAAAAGTGAAGTTTATTTTAGGTAAAAGCAAGAACAGGGACACTTTCCACTTGGTTTTAATAGTTACCTTCCCAATAAGAAACAGTCTTGATGTTCATGCCATTTCTAAGGTGTCTACTGCACAAGCAAAAGAAAACAACCCACCAATCACCAGGAACCCATGTACAAAATTCCTCATTCTCAATCTGTGAGAGCAGAGCAGAAGCAGCAGAGAAATTCAACTAAACTCTTGTGAGTAAGAAATAGAGTGGATAAATCCATTGCAATCTCCTCTGCACCAGGCTCCAGAACTCAATTCTGGTTCTGCCACCAATGCTGCTTCAAGGTCTTGAGCAAGACACACCAGCTGCCATTTTCCCAAACTTATTCCAGTTTGGGGTTTGGTTTTCCATTTAGATTGAAGGCTTTTCAAGTCAGCAACTGGATGTCATTATTACACAAGTTCACCACTACCAGGGGTCAGCTCTCCACTATGGCCCCAATTCTTGGGACCAGGATGACACAACACAACATTCCGCTGCCTTTACATCTGGTTACAGAGAGGCCAGACGCACTTCTACCTTTCCAAATAATTACCTTTAACGTGTGATGAGTGGGGACAGCCCAAATAATTTAATGATCCTGAAGATTTAATGATCCTAAGAGGTCCATAGAGACCTGAGGGTGCAAAATGGTCTTGAGGAGCCAAAGCAGCAATTCACTGGGCTTTCCTGCCTCCATGGGTGATGGGGAGCAGGGAATAAGTTTTTGGTCACACACATTCACCTATCTTCAGAACTAGAGACATTTCAGTTTGGGTTACTTTGGGGGAAAATAATCTCTGTGCAGCAAAATATTAACCCCAAACCCCACATATTCAGCCCAAGCCTGCTCAGTCACACAGAGCTAAGCTGGTTCCTTGAGCCTGTCTCAACAGCAGGGGTTAAAGGCAGTCATGCAGCAAACTCCTGCCTGGAGTAGGTGTTTTCAAGCCAGTGTCCCTTCAGCCAAGAACAAATGTCGTCCCCCAACTCTCTGAAGACTCCTTCAATTAACATCCTCTTTTCATGTTACTTACTCTGTGTTCTCACATTGGATGTGAATTCCCCACATCACAGAACATTTTGCAGCTCTTACCCTCACTAAAATCCTTTCACTGATGAAAATGGGTTTGTTCTGCCCCAGTCAAACCAGAATACTCAAAGAACTAGGGAAGGATGAGTTGTTTCAGGCCCTGCTCCAAAGGGTTAAGAACTTTAAAGGCCCTACAGGCAACTAATGCTGAACCACATCCTGTCTCTACTGCTGCACTTCTCCTAAAGTAGCTGACTAGATACAGCTCCTTTATTAATCAGGTATTTTCTCTTTCATTTGCATATGCTTCAAAATGCTGTGGATGCCAGCATCAGTACTATGACTGCATACACAGTCCTCCACTAAAGCTCTACACCAGTTTTTGCAACAAATCCTCATTATCCAGCATGAAGGTGGACACTCCACCTTGTACTACAAGGTCCCTGTGCAAGTTATTAATGATTAAAAGCAATTTCCTACCTTTATGTTCACATCTCTATTGCCTGTGCACTTTGAAAAACAGAATCTAATACAAATGACATGGCTTTCAAAAGTTTCTGTTTTACCCCTGGGCAAAAAACAATAAACACCTTGATGGAGCTTTTATCAATCAATTTTCATTTAGTTTCTTTCTATTAAAAAGCCTTAAGATGCTATACTGAACACAAGGAGCAACAGCAATGTACTTCAAGGTAAAACAACAATATTACTCAAAAACAATGTGAATGGTATATTCTGCAATTTGTGGAAGTAGATCCCATTGATCAACTTTATTGCAAATCACAGTGTATCATGGGATTAATTTGTTTTTTCAAATATAAAGCAGAGGACATTACTCTGACTTGAAAGGATTTTATTTTGTATTAAATTGGTGAAGTAGCAAGTGCTATTTCATATACATTTACCAAATAAGAACAGCTATAGAACATATTGGGCAGCACACTGTGTCACAAAATTATGGCTTAATTTCCTGAGGGAGTAGCTATAAAGGTGCAGATATTCTATTCCTAATAAAATTCTAATTATTATATTAATAGTCAGTGAAAGTGAAAATTTTGATCCTGAATTAATTTAACAGCTTGACCTAGTCTGAGCCAGTGGTGTAAATCCAGAGAAGTCCCTATGAAGTTCCTCTGGTTTTACATCAATCTGTTTGAAATCAGAAACTTGGCCCAAAATGCTAAAAAGCAGAGAACAGCTGCCTATTGATGTCTGCATAGATTTTCAAGCTTGATGCAACAATGTTAGCATATTGATTTTTCCCTCCTAGGAATTTGCAAGAAAAGAAATAGAAATTCAGTGTTTGATCCCAAATCTGAACAAACTACAGGGCTTGCTTACAGTTTGGTACAGAAAAATAAAGCAAGGAAGATAAGAATGTACAGATTTCAGCTCATACCAGGCAGTTACAAATGGGCTGCACTGACCACAAAGAAGACAAGAGGCTCTTTTAAGTTAAAAGAAGAAAAGAAACATGGGTTGGAAATTATTTTCTTAGAGTGAAACATCTTGCAATGAAATGACTGAATACTGAGGAATCCAATTACTATTGTTGTGGGGAAAGAAGCCTTTACAAATGGGCTGTTTAAACACAAAAGCAATCTTATTAAAGATTTCTTCATCAAACCTAAGGTCTCGTTGGAATTACAGATCACTTGGGCACCAATGTGACAGGCATCTACTACAAGGCTGACCCAGCTTCTACTCAAGTAAACTGAAAAAGTCCCACTTGTCCCATAAAACATTAGATCAGGCCTGAGACAACCAAATCTATTAAAAGAGAAGTCTGGATTTACAATTAGTCCAGCTGCTGGTGTTGGGAATCAAGTGATTGTAGCTAAGGATCAATTCAAAACTGGAACAATTCAAGGGAAAACAGTTTGCATGTCTCCCTTTATTTAGTAAAAGTAGGTTCTTTTATATCCAGACACTAGGGATCTTTCAAAATTAATTATCATGTACTGAAGTTCACCTGGTCACTCAAAATCTTAACCATGCTTTGGGCTAATCATCTAGAATGGAGGGGGCCGAATTCCCATATCCCAGAACTGTCAGTGAGGTAATTCCAAGATTCTGCACTGAAAATTATGCTGTGATGCAAGAACAACTTGGGATTCCAATATTTATTTCTCCCTTACAGCATTTCAAGAATGAGAACAATACACTTCACCCTAGGTCTGAGGTTTGAAAATTACACAGACAAAAATTCAGGTGCTGAAAACTGCTCCTGAATTTTGTTTGTTTTGTGGGGGTTTTGTTTGTTTATTTTAATAGAGAATGCAGTAAAAGGACTGCATGACATAAAACTTTGTTTCTGGCTCTATGAGCCCAGATAAATCAGTTCCACAAATCTATGGGCCAATATCACTCACCAGACACAGATATCAGCCACCAAGATGGGGAAGCTGCCCTGTCCCTAGTGATAGGTCCCTCCCATTCTTTTCCTCTCAAAGGACATTTGCTATCCCCATCCATAACCTGATGCAACTCTCTTGCTCTGGTTTCCCATCACATGCTCGTACTTTACCTATAATCCAGTAGGACAGAGAAGCCTCCTGTGCTGGAGACTGCTAAATGGGGAGAACAGACAGAATCTGCTTTCTCTTTTTCTCTCTCAAGAGATCACACCCTCATAGTCCCCTTTTACATCTCAACACATGTTAAACTGTCCATACAATATTTCAAATTTCTCTTTTTTGTTTTTGCTTTACTCATTCACTCCTCCATCCCTCCTTTGACACCCCAGTAACCTGCTGATAATTATTTATGTGAACAGAAATTAAAATACATAAAGACACTTAATATCACTTCCTTAAAACCAAACCAGCCTCCCCTGTGCCATAATAAGCACAAAACTGGTAGATGACCATGTAATTTGAAAGCTTTCTCTCATCACATACCCTGACTCCATGTTAGGAAAAGCTCTCAAACTCAATCAATGCCCATGGGAAGCAGACCAGGAGCTATTTGTTGACATGAACAGAGTGATCAAAATATTTTCCTGCTCAGTATTTAAATCTTGGCTACTTCTTAAGTCTACCCAACACCATGTGGAGTGCCAGCTCTGAGCATGACCCACTATTTCCAGGCAGAGCTCTGCAGTATTCCCTGAGGACTGCAAATCCAACAGCTCATTCTGGAATCCCTTTACATGCAGATAGAGGCTGTGGTGAGGAATTCTGTGAGGTTCAAGAGCAGGTTAAGCTGTGCATGTAGACATTGCAGAGTGAAATACTCATCTTCAACTGGAAAGTTACGCATTTTCTCAATAAATATAATAACAGTGACAGCAATCGTGTATCAGCTTCTCATTTTGGTACTGACACAGGTGTGAAACTGTGCTTGCACCTGAATTTTCTGTGAACTAGTTAACATTTCCATTTTCATAAAAATAAAATAAAACCATCAGACAAGTCTTCTAGCATAACTGCACTTTCCAGAACAGCTTCCAAAGCTGGAAACATGGGTCAACACTGGAAATATTTCACATGGCACTTAACCAGTGTAGAAACAAATGCCAAGCATGATCTAGTGTCATCCAGATTAGCTCCCGCTGGTGCTTGGATTCAAATTGATGGGTTACCCTCCCAGCAAATGTCACAGGAAAACCTTGCCAGGAAACAGCTTACCAAAAAAAAAAAAAAAAAGAAAATCCTATTTCGTCTTGAATGAGGGATTCCATTTCACTGAAGGTTCCTTCCCAAAGCCTCTGTCTGAGCAGAGCTTGGGAAATACTTTTGGGAAATGAGATCAAGCAGCATAAACACAAATTTACACATGCACAAGGAACCACCAAGGCAACTGAGCAATCAAGAGTATCAAGAAAATTCCTGCCCCTTGAGCCTATTCCTTCTCTTTAATATTTCTGATTACATTCAAAATATTAAAAGCTATTATACACCTTTCAGAAAGGACAAAGTTAACACCAAGAATCTTCAAAAGGCTTTGCCTTTGTTCCTGTTCTAGAAGAGGTTTAAACTCTGACAATCATCTAGGATGGGAGGATACTTCACATAGTGTCTAAAAATTGAGACAATTTCCTGAAAATCTTATTGACCAGAAGGAAAGGGCTGTCAGTTTTTCTCACTGTACCTTACCTACAAGACTTCCACCCTCAAACAGACAAAAATGCACATTTTAATTAGCTTGGACTGCCTTAAGGTAGTTAAGTTCCCTCTTTTGGATCCAAGGGGCAGGGTAGGGAATTGGTCTTCTCTCAAAGGTCTTCCTCAGCCAGTTTAACTCCTTGACCTGGCTTCTCTCTCTGAGACGCCAATGTACACCACAAATGGGGCAGGAATGTGCAGGTGGGGATAAGAAGGATGGAAGGGCTGGCTCATTTGGTGGGAGCTGGGGATTAGAGCATCACACTCAGAAGTGGCACCCTGAGCTAACCCACCTTTTACTCTTACACCCCAAACTAACCAGCTGAATTTGAAGTAATTCTGGAGAAGTGATAACCTCAGCACAGCTGTTTGTAGACTAGAGCTTTCCAAAGGTACCAGAACAAGAATACTTGTCTGGTATAATTTTATGCACATGGTGGAGTTCCTTTCCCCACCACAAAACATGGGAACTTAAGTTAATTTCTTTTGTTGGGAAGCCTATATGATGACATGCCCTGGATTTCCTCCATAGACAGGAAAATTAGAAACTCCCTTTATTTTTGAGTGAGATTACACCAAAAGAAAAGTCATTACATGATGCAGTACTCAATTAAATGTATGAGCTGTATCAGTGGACCTTGACTACACACATTTGGATTACTTTAACAGAGATCTGATTCTATGAAATCTAATGTACAGTTAATCAACCCTAAGAGAAATTTTTCAAAGACTTTTTGATGAAATGCAGAACTTTTCTAGCTACTCTAGGATACTATTTCTCTGAACCAACACTGGGAATTCAAGCAAGTGGATGCTGTAACCCTTCTTCCAGACTCTCCTCAATGAAACCAGGAAAGAAACAAGTTTGAGTCATTGTGATTTCCCTCCCTGTAGTGAAATTCTGCACTCAGTGTTATGAAATAACACCTGTGAAATGCTAAAGACACATGAGGCAGTGGTGACCAATGGATATTCTCCTGTAAAACCATCATAACTTTCCCAGGTAACACCAAAAGTTGTGCTCAGAGCAGCCTGCACTAGTGCGCTGGGTATTTAGGGCAATCCAGCTGCATCATCAGCACTTCAGAGACCTGACAGCAACCCTGGGAAGGGCTGAGCTCACCCTTTTTCTCACCCCAGCTGGAGCTGGGAGAAATCATGTGCACACCCTTCTGAACAAAAGAAATAAGAGACTCCTTCCTGCAAGCTGGAAATGTTGCATTTACTATTTCTTTTAATCTAAATTTAATCTGTTTCAGGAATCAAAACTCTCTGGCTCTTAGAGTATTTAGACTGGGGAAAAACTAGTTAAAAAACAGTTTACTTATTATCTTTTCTGCTGTTTGTTTACTCCTGTATGCCAGATGGCTTGGACTGTGAAAACAGATCCATGAGATGACACATAATCCTGCAAATATTCGGTGCCTGGACCTCCGATGGAGCTCACTAGAAGCCCCATGCACATGGTGCCTGAATGACTATTTCATTTCTGTTTATAATCAGCTTCACTTTCTCATTCTCACAAATTAACAAAGTATTGCCACATTCAGGCTGCAGACAAAGAATGTACATCCCACACATAGCTGTTCTATAAATTGTCTTAAATAGGATCAGAAAACACTCTTTATGTTATGGCTCCCTACAACCCACTTTGCCTATCAAGCCTCTAGATTTTTTATTTTTTGATACTTATCAAATTGTTTCTAAAGGTGACTTCCCGTTCCTGGTTCATCTGATCATCTTCTGCTGTGAATTAACAGTTATGTTGGACTTTTGGCATCACACTAATTTCCACTGCATAGAATCATTTAGGTTGGAAAAGACCTGCCCTCCAGTTACACAGGAAAGATGAGAGCAGAACATCCCTCAGGACTGCCAGACACCTACTTATCATACCCCAGCACCTGCAAGAAGTGAGTCCCCCTCCTCCCCTGATCACAGGCCCATTCCACCTTACCTTCTCCAGGGATCACCTCAGAAGGGCTTTCCTGAAGCTCTCAGGGAAGCCACATCCAGCCACTGCCTCAGTTTGAGCCACTGCTCTGCTCCTGCCTTCCCTCTTTCACCTCACCCCTCCCAGAGCAGGACTTGGGCAGGTACCTGGTCCTTCATGCCCTCGTGAGGGTCTGAGGACCCCACCTGCAGTGAAAAACCCACCTGCAGCAGAAGCAGCTGAGCTGGAACAGCATCACTGACCAAACACAACTGTGTGAGGTGCTGTCTAAGAAACCCAGAGGTTACAACATCCTTGTGCACATATTCACCAGCTTCCCCTCCAGATGGGGTGAGACCTGCCAGACAAACACCTGCAGCACTTCTCTGCACCCCTGCTTGCCTGGATCTGGCTATGTGAGGCTTTGAGGTTTTAAGCAACTCCACAAACAACCCAAACAGTTTATAAACAAAGTCATGCTCCCTCAAAATGCTAAAGGATTCTCAAAGGGAAAAGGTACAAATAAGCACCCAGAGCTCAGTGGTCTTTAATACCACAGAGGTATTTAATTAATCCTGCCTGTGGCCAATTAACAAATGCCTTCCAGAATCTCTCTATGGGGGAATCCCTCTCCTTGCCTGCCGACTTACCCCTGATACTAAACTGATACCAAAGGAGTCAAGCAGTGTCAGGAATAGTGCATGTTTGGTGTTGTACAGGCAGAGGCAGGCATCACTTCTCTGCCCAGAACTGTGGGAATATTGCCTCCTTTCTTTCCTGAAAAGCATTTAATTGTCAGCTCATTTTTGGTAACACCAGAAAAAGAGTGCATATGGATCTATTATGGTGCAAAGATACACTCAGATTTCCTTGCAACAAATGTGAACATCTACAACTATCAAAAAGCAAGACAAAATAACAGGACAGGAAAACAAGCAACCAAAAAAATACAATTAGAAGGCAAGAAGATGATGTTGAGAATAATTCTATGATATTTGGTAGGTGTAAATCTGTAAATCACACTTAATAATATATCAGTTTTTAAATGATATGCCAGCTGCATCTATCCAAAGGTGTCAATTCCTAATGAAGTCAAGGCAACTGGAGTAAAACAACACCATTTTGTAAGGTAAAACTTTTCCTTTCCATTACTTTATCTGCATTTAACCTCCTAGAGGCTTCAGCCCAGCACAAGCCCACAGAATTAAATTCATTATTATTCATTATTCAAACACCATCCCTTTGTTTTCTGGAATAGCTTTGTAGCCTGGAGTCAAATGAGCTAAAGTAAAATTATGTGACTTGGCATTGAAAATATATTACCTCAGCTGCCAGAACGGATTTAGCAGAATATGTGCGCAGTTCGTCACTTCTTCCACAACTGCCTTCATGCACACAAAGGGGTATGACAGCCCCTGAGTTATGAGAGGCCATTCTAGGGGCTGTGATGGATTAGATTGTTTCATGCACTGACTTAAGATCTCATTTCCTGCAACATTCACAAGTGCTTTCTCCACGGCTGAATAGAAACCTGTTCTGTCCTATGTATATTGCCTTCCCTTGTTAGCCAGGGAAACTATAGATGTGGGGAATTCACACTAGAAGAGCTCCCACTTGCTCAGGGATTCAGGCAAAGTCTCCAAACAGGCTGAGACATTTAAGAAGTGACAAGCAGGTTCTGCCCGTGCTTTTTATTGAGTCCTAATCGATTTACTCCAGAATACGGGGAACATTGAGTTGCTTGCAGTGAGAACAGAGTGGGAAGAAAATTCTAATCACATCTCTGACAGGTCTCACTTTGCAAATTCTAAACTACAGGACTCCAGCTATTAACAGAGGGACCACGAGATGAACTCTTCATCTGAAGCTTTCTGCACATTGCTAAATCCACTCTTACCAGATGCTACAATCTGACGAGGTGTAAATGTAGTTTTAGGTGCAGCATCACCAAGTCAGAAGTGCCCAGACACAATACTAACTCAGCTGGATGTTTCTGTATGGGATAAAATCATAGAATGGTTTGGATTGGAAGGGACCTTGGAGATAATCTAACTCTAAACCCACTGGTATGGGCAGGGACACCATGACCAGGTTGCTCAGTGCACTACAGTCCCCCTGTGCAGGTCCAAAGTCTTACAGTCCCTCCCGGAGGCAGCAAGCTGGGAGGAAAACAGCCCCAGGGCAGCTTCCACCCTGCAGTCTGGTGAACTTGCCAGAGGCACCAACATTCCCAGTGCAGGCTCAGATCTGTGCCCTGCAGAATGGGGCAGTGCATGACTCTTATCAGCCACGGCTGAGCCACCTCCAGATAGCCACGTGTGAAACACTAATAACAACCACCCTCAGTCCACCGAGAAGATTAATTTCACCCATTACAGCATTAACAATTTAAACTGTACTAACCTGACAAGTATTGCCACTAGTATTTTTTTAAGCCCTGGAAACTCACTAAGTACATCAAAATTAATAAAGATGAGAAACTGTAACCATCAGAAGTTCTTGCATCATGCAGTGACAACCAACCAAAGACCACAAGCACAGGCTAACACATAATCACAGGCTAATCAGCTGGATTTTCCCCCTGTTCCCTTTGCTTGAGCTATATCATAATAGAATCTATGAACTGCAAGGTACATGGTAATTAATCTTTGAACTACTTGTTAACTTACAGCGTGAGTTGAATATTAAATTGAATGTGTTTGCAATCACTGTCTTTAATAAAGGTGTGTGGCAAAATTACCAACAGGAACGGAGAAAAAAAAATAGACCCAAAACAGAACACAGAGCATCATCCTCTCCCAGCCTAAATAGGGGGTAAAGGGGGCTAAATAAAGTCAGTAGTAAAAGTAGTCTCTTGAGAAGTCCTAGACTTAATTTAACCCAGTGCATTGTTAGCTAGAAGTGCCCTCCAGTAATACAATTACAAGAAGGCCACCAAAATAGGCTTTCCCTCTGGAGAATTCACTGCCTTTTCACCGCAAACCTGGCACATGAAGGAAGGAATTTTTTTTTAAGTGTCTTCTTCCCCCCTTCTCTGAGTTAGATGAGGGAAGGGGGAAGGGAGAACAAACACACACACACGTCTCTCCTTCATGCATTTTTTAGTGCAAAGATGGCAACAACAATATTAACAAAAATTAACGCAGGCAGGCGTGGGGAAAATATAATACACTGGGAAAGAGATGCTCAGGGAAACCAGGCTAGTTTTCAAAGAGGAATCTGGAAGGCTAAGCAAAAAGAGACCTTGATAACTATTTTTATGGAACATGAAAAGTTTGAAGACTTTTTGCTTTCCCCCCCAATTCTGAGCAATGCTGGAGACCAGAATGCCGAGCTAATGTTTACTATCATCAATATGTCTTTCATATGTTGCTAGTCCATCACTGCACTGTACATGTGCCACAAGACAGATTCTGAAACATGTTTGTAATTTGCATTAACAAGAGCTCCATTCTATACATATTCAACAGCCCAAAAGATACCACATAATCCAATCTAATTTTAACCCACCTGTTTCCCACCCTCTCTTCCTGCCTTTCCACCACATTTTTAAACGATTTAGCTCAGGGCTCATTGGATTCAATGGAAAGTTTTCTACACAGTTCAATGAATACTAGGTCCAACCATAAGACAAAAGTTAATCAGCTTATTTCTAGTTAGCATGCACTTAATACTGAACACATGTGTAACAGATTTGCTGAAAAGATAGATTTAAGCACAGGCTTAAAGGCCTCCTCAAACTAAGGCCTAAAAAAAATAAAATCCTAAAATGCTGCACAACTACCAAAATATTCAACTGTTTCAACAAGCTATTTGACACATACTTGCTAATTCTGAACAGAACATTATGAATCTCTTTGGTTTTATACTTAGCTGTCCATCAGTATAGTTATGGTACAGAAGCATGACAAAGGGATATAAGCCAAATCATGTGTGCATGTCTTGATAGCAGAGTATAAAGTTCTGGAGCTAGGACTATCGGATCAAATTTGCAGAACAATGAGATATTCTGTGGGTTCTTTTAATGAAATTACTCATTTATTGGTCACAATCAAAAATCAGAGACTTGGGTGCACAAATGCAGAAGTATTGTATTTACACACACCCAGAAGCACAGTTCCAATAAGGATTGACAGAGTTGGCTGGCTCTTTTTTCCAACAAGTGTTTCTATATCTCTTCTGAGTGTTTCCCTTATTTTTCTTAGTCCTCTTTCTTTCTCTTGAGTCTGACTAAAACATCCCACCAGACACATGGAGATAAGCTCGAGCTTTGCTCTGTGGCACCACTGCTTTGGACTTGACTTGAGGTGAGTGATTACTCAGGGTGATGACTTGGGGACACAGGGCTATTACAGGACACGCAGTGCAAAGTGCCAATACAAATTGTTTCCTCTGTAAGAGGATAACATTTTGGGGTTTGGGTTTTTTTTGTTCTCTTCCCTCAGGGAAATGATGAGCTGAGCTAAAGCCTCCTCATTTTTCAGACGATTTTATATATATATATATATATATATATACACTGTATGTATTATACAAACTTTGGTATATTGCCATGAATATGTTATTTATAATATCCTCTATTACTATAATTATATTACTATAGTATCTTATTAAATGCAAAGAGATATGCCTAGTTGCAATGTAGTTATTAGATGTTCAATTTCAATTGATTGTCAAGAACATAGTCATTAAGATTAAACATCTGTTTAATAGGTATATCTTATTACATAGTTGTACTTAAGTCCACAGGCAAAATCTGATTTAACATGAGACATAGTTTAAATAAACTAATTATGCAAGCATGATCTAAAACCAAGCTAAACATGGACCTTTGAAAATGACACATGAATTTAATCAAAGCCAGGGCCTCAAAGTGAGCAGAACTTAACCACTGGCCTGACTCATGCATGTGTTTTGATTTCACAGCTGAAACCAGTAAAGCCAGCACCCTCTGGGGGCTTCCTGACTCAACAGTGCCTCCCCCACCCACAGATTACAAAGCAGCAAGTTGTCTCTTCGGTTCAAATTACAGGAAACATTGCTGTGCTTTGTTTGGGAAAGTGCAGACCATCACCTCTCCAACAGTAGTGGAGTCTCTGGAGGCTTGGTCTGAAGGTCCAAGGTTGGCTCAGTCAAGGGGCTCAGCCCAGCCAGGGACAGGTGCTCCCACAAAGGCCTCTTGCTCCATCAGCCTCCCGCCCTGTGCCTCAGCAGGAGATACCACACCCATCTCAGGCCCTGTCCTTTTATTATTTGTCCAAATTTATCAACTTAATGCTCCCACCTGAGTGGGGAAAAAAAATCCATGCGTAAGAGAGTGCGCAAAGCTGCCTTTTTGCAGAGGCATGGCAAGGAAGATGCAATCTGGGTGATCAACAAAACAACCCCTGTTCCTATAGCCCAAAACCAAGGTCCATCAACATAACATCCAGAAATTCCTTACCCAAGAGAGAAAAGCCTGGTCTGGTTTATTTTCTGCTAAATTTAGGACTTAAGGGGAATAAATCACGTATTTGGATCCAAGAGGACTAAAAAGTGTTTCCACAAACTCAAAGCAGGTCTCGGACAAAGCTCACTAGTATTTTTTCCTGTTTTATTAACGGCCACACCATCAGCAGGCTCGGCTCTGAGTCTCCAGGGAAATAATCCTACGTGCCTTATTGACAGTGGGAGACTGGCTGAGACGTTTGATACGCCCATTCCTCAGTTCTTTCAATACTTGATGATTTTCTCAAGAACTCTAGCTTATTGCCACAGGAGAAATAGAGCTGGTCAGGAAACCAGATATCAATTATTTAAGTTTCGGAATTTTTTCCATCTGGATTCAGAAATCAGCTTCATGTCATGGAAGTGAAATTCAACTTTAATATTGAAATATGTCATTTCCAGAATGAATTATGATCTCTCAGATGTTCAAATACCTTCCTAAAAGACTACAGCAAGTCAAACAGCCTTGGTCGCTACAGACCAAGCCGGACAAAATTTTTGTTGGCTTCAGCATCACCTGTCCCTGCCAAGCAAGGGTGAAATAGCATCTCAGTAATTTTGCCATTACCACTCCATGTTGAAAAGTGTCACATTCATTTTCAAATCTGTCGCAGCCATTTGGCAATTAAAGACCTCCGAGATCCAAAGGCCTGTGAAAACCGCAGGTCGCTGGCAACAGGTCAGAATCACAGAATCATGAAATGGTTTAGGTTGGAAGAGACCTCAAAGATCAACTGATTCCGACCCCCTGCCATGGGCAGGGATACCTTCCACAAGACCAGGTTGCTCTGAACCCCATCCAACCTGGCCTTGAGCGCTTCCAGGGATGGAGAGTACACAGCCTCTCTGGCCAACCTGTGCCTGTTCCTTACCACCCTTTCAGTAAAGAATTTCTTCCTAATATCTGATATAAACCTTCCCTCCCTCCTCCTTCAGGCCATTTCCCCTTGTCTTATCACTACATGGCCTTGTGAAAAGTTCCTCTCCCCAGAGGAAGATGGGTGAGGATTTGGGAGCCCAGAAACACCATTCCCCCAGCTCCAGTGCCCTACACCAGGGTGATGTTCCCAAATTCACTCATCCCTCTTCAGCCTGTTGGAACTGGCCAGGCTCAGGGCTGAAGTGACTACAGGCAGCTGTGACTATTGGACTGGACCAACTCTTTGCTTCAGGTTCACGAACAATTGAAACAAAATCTCATAGAACCTCAGCAAAACCAACTGGTTTCTAACAAAGCTTGTTTGTTTCCCATGGGAAGTTCTCAAAATTTAATAGTTTTTATAAAATCTTAATGCATATCAAGCCAGTAAGTTCTAATGGATGAAACAAAGAGTTTCCGTGAAATTTTTCTCATTTGACTTCAATTTTTTTTCCCCAAAACTGTTTCATCTTTTTCAAGAATGTACATCTGTGCTATAGCAATGCTGAAAACCTCAAAAACAAATGCGGGTGCACCCTCTTGATACATAGGCCAGAAAAATGTCACATTTTTGTTCTCATGGTTTTTAATTGCTTAGAGATGGCAGTGCTGGCAATTGATGCTATGGAATGCTACTCCTTTTCCCACATCTCAGTAATTGTTCTAATGACCTCCTTGCAACATATTGGTGGAAATGTCAGGAGATTTCATGACAGATATAAAATTCATGTGATTGCCAGTAAAGCAGTATAAAGTCTCCAAAAAATATCCCACAAATATTTCCCCACATTTTTTAATACAGCCATGTCAGGACTACTTGCAAGCTTTTGTATTTGTTGCATGAATTGGGTGCCCACATCCCATCAGAAGACAGAGGTTTCCAAGAGCTTCCAAAAGTCAATGGTTACTTTTGTATAGCTTTATGAAACAAATATTAAGCTCACATTTGCCAAAACCGTGCCTTTTAGAGTGCACCATATAATACACACTTAAAGAAAATATATTATCTGAGCCAATAATATAAACAATACCTGTGTCTGCAAAAAAAGTTTCCAGTGTTTTGTATCTACCCAAGCCATTGAACTCGTTAAAGATACCTTTTCTTACTGCATTCCAACCAGCTACACCAACAGGGTGAGTAGAAATAATGTAATAAAATACCCAAACTCCACCCCATGATGTGGGGTACCTCAGCTATGCAGGAAGTATATCTACGTATTTCTTAGCTGCAAGTGAAATAGACTATTCATAGCAGTCCATTGTAGGGATCAATTTCTAAATTAATGCTTATATGGTTACACATACTGTAAAACTCAGGCTCTACTTGACATTGTGGGTTAATTCACATATTTTCTAGCTGGTTTAGGGCTTTTTTTTCTATTTTGATTCTCTTAATTAACTACAACACCCTGAAATACAGTGCCAACAGTTCTCCTCAACCTGGTTCAGAACTCTTTTTACCCAAGACTTCATCTGCCTACTGCTGTTGTTTGGTTTTTTATCCCAGACATCTCTACTTTAAAATAAATTTTAAAAAATACAAATAAAATCCCCCTTCACATCAGAAATCCACTGTTTCCCACAGTGGAAAAAGCCTGTGTTCCCTGTGTCATTCCACTTCAGTGCTATGAAGTATCTGTTGCACTTCTCTGTAGCAGCTCCCACTCCAAAGAGATTCAGGCACAGCTGTACAAAGCACCCCACCTCAGTCAGTACATCTTCTGGCTAATTCCAGGAGCAACCACAGGGTTTTGGCAACACCTCAAATAAATGAAGATGATATATCCAAGGGTTGAAGTCTAATCTTTAACTTTAATTGGTACTTCTTTTATCACAATATTTGGAAGTTATCAGAGATGGTAGAACCATGCAAGCTCTCCACAGGAATAAAGGAACACCACACTGAAAATAAGTGCAATGTCCAAGCAGACATTTAAGAACAGATTTAACCCCAACGCCTCAACTGGTTCCATTCAGACAGCCACTGCCCCTGTGCAGCACTGCCAAAGCCAACTGAATTTATACAAATGTACAAGAATTCTAATCTAATATCAGGAAAAATCCAAACCAAGCAAATCCTAAAAAATCCAAACCAGTATGGCTTTTCCAATATTTCAAAAACATTTTTTTACCTTTTTCCCAGTAAAAATGGCATTAGCAGCAAAGTCCATATCTGAAAGTGTTTGAAAGCCCATCTCAATGGCCCTGTGCCATTTCAGATCTGCTTCTTTCATGCTCTGGGCCAATCACTATAATATGCCAGCACTATTTTCCCAGATTTGAGATCCTCTGACCTTCAGGAGAGCTTTCCATACCTGCATCTGGATCTGATCGCTGAGAACCTGGCTCACCTCTGTTAAAGATGTACTCAGGTCTTGGATTCACATCCTGCATTCCTCTGCAACCCAAAGAGTCTGCCATGATTAATGTGCTCCAAATGAAAACCATAAGAACTGAAAAATTATTTGCAACTGAATCATTAAAATTGCATTCATCATGATAATTGATTGGTTAATTAATTATGGCCATAATGCAGATGTCATCTGTATTTCCATAGGATTACTTTGATAGTTCTCAAATTCATTCATTAAAGCATGGCTAGTTCACAGCGTTACAGCTTCTCATGGGGAAAACTTGGAACTCCTGACAGAGAAAGTGAATCCAAGGGACTCTGCTCCTCAAGAAAGACAGTATTTTCTAGTGCTATGGTAGAATTCCTTCAGTAGCAGCACCACCTCAGCCTCCTCTCATAACTAACACTGCATTGAGGTGATCTAGCCCTGTACAAATGGGCAGCACAGGAGCCACAGACTCCTCTAATCCTATACCTACCCTGTCCTCACAAACAACACTCAGAGTAGCTTTTGAGATACAGGTATTAAGTAGGGTGACAGCATCCACAGCCCTGCAACACATAGGAAGGATTATTACAGAACAGGAAATGTAAAGAGATATTCTTATGAAAAATGCCAAAGGATCTTTTTTGTAATGTACATCGAACAGGAACAGGTTTTGGGGCTCTCACTTGAAAGAGCTATGCACATGGAAAATGAATAGGGAAAAGGCACAGCCAATTTACACAAACTTTTCAAGATACAAAGTGCTCGTTGTCCAGACATCCATTAGTCTGGCAGACAGAGCTGTTTGTCAGCTACTTGGAATCTCTACCTTCAGCACGGTTATTCTCTAGCACAGATTTAGAAAGCTGGACTCAGCAGAGCAGACTTGATGCCTGAACTCACCTGAAAGTGTTACTGCTCAGACAGGCCAAAGGCAAGGCTTTTCTTCCAGCCATGATCTGATATAGCAGAGTTTGAGTTATGGGGATTCATTTCTTAACTCTGCCCATAGGCTTTTCTGCATGGCCATGAGCAAAACCTTCTTTCCTCTGTTGCTCCAGTTTTCATCTCTAAAACAGAAATTATGGCAACTCTCTCTCCAAGGCTAGGGAGAAGAAGCTTTCACAATATATTAATAACTAGGAAGTGCTTAGATATTACAGCTTCAGGGGACACAGACATACCCCGAGAAATAATCCACAAAGGACAGCACAGAATGAAGAACTTGCTGAGGCTATGTTCTCCTTAGTTCTTCCTGCTAACTTCTTTTTAATTTTTTTCTTGTCTCCTGGTGCCATAAGCACTATTGAATACTTGCACACTGCTGTTAGACAGGTGATCCCTCAGGCTGAATCTTTAGCTGTGGAAAAGCAACGTCAGCCCATTGACTTCAAACACACCCACGTGGATTTTTGCTCCTGAAGATCCAGCCCACCACCACCTTCTCCTGCTGCTTAGGAGTGATGGACATGTCCCTCAGCTCTGAAAAGAGATGCTCCTGCACAGGAGGAACTTGCAAGGGCAGGGTGGGGAGGGGGTCACCATACAGACCCTCGCTGGGCCCTGGCAGCGCTCCTGGCACAGCATCACCTGCTCTCAGCTGAGCAAGGCACTGGCAGGTGTTTGAGGAGCACCATGGCCATAAACCCATCAAAGGTCTACCTTTGACTCCCTGCAATTTGACTGGACTGCTGTTGTTTTATTTCAGTTTCTAAAGGGGAGAAATCAGTAGAAATGCATGTATGCATTCCTCTTTGCATTCCCTCCCCTGGAATCTCTGATCTTAGTGGGATAAAAACCAAGTCAGGAGCAAGAAAAGCTCTTTCTGAACCAGTAGCCTAAAAGCACAGGAGGCCTGTTAGAGCTTTCCAGCACCAGATAAGAAATGGGGGGGTCTCTGTGATTTACCATTCCCAGTCTCTTCCTTTGTTCTATCTCCACCTCGACTGTCAGCTGTTTTGCAAAGGGGCTGGCAGTCAGGGGGAGAGGAGAGAGGCTGGTGTGTGTGTGCGTATCCAGTTCAGGCTGGTTCCTGGCTCAGGGAAGCATTTTATTGGATTTGTTACTCTTTGATGCTGATTAAGCCCATGGGGTAGAAAAAAGCAAAAGAGAGGGGGAGTTTGGGGGGAGGGGAGAGATGCAGTTTCCCTGTGGCTGCAATGTTTTTAATTTATTATTAACCATCTCTCATGTGTTATCTGACAGCTCTGTTGAATTCTGGATGCAAAGGAAAGCAGTGCCTGCATTTAGTTTTCTGGGGTGTATGTCCCCAGTCTCCCCAAATCAAAGTCCAGGCTGCTCACAGTTATCTTTGTAGATGCTAATTTTAAACAAATAGATTAGTAAGAAATTAGTTTCATAGGAGTTGGAGGGCTGAACCTTTTCAAGGCCAGGATTGCACAATGGAGAGCTCAGCGACAGCCCAGGAGTGCAGGGTGAGATGCAGAGGAGCTGAGCAGGCAAAAGGAATTCTGCAGCAAGGCAACCCCAGAACAGTCCAGACTGTTCTTCCACCTTCTTACTCAGGTTTTTTCAACCAGTCCCCCCAAAATGGCAGAATATCCCCAGTTTCTGTACTCTACTCTCATATCACAAACATTTCAGTGTCTGGACACAACAAGACTATGGGCACTGTTCTGATCAAGCTTCTGGTTAAGTAATGAGAGGTTTACCCTTTCAGATGATCTTCCAGGCACACAAGTGATGCTGCCCAGGTCCCACCTGGAAACCCACAGTATCTGCACATTTCCCCAGCTCTGTCACATAAATGCCAGAAGTCTGAAGCAGCTCAATCTTTTATGTGAAAAATAGAGACTGCAGATTTTAAGTCTTGTTCTCAGTTGCCTTACACAGTCACACACAGAGCAAAGTTCCAAAGCTCTGAGCACACCATCAGAGTGCCAGTGCTCAGTAGGTGCACACTGCATAGTTGCAAATGACTGTGCAACCCGTGATGCTGGAGAACCCAACCTATAGCTTCGATTTTCAAAGCCACCAGTTGGTGACCACAGCGGGTAGGGATCACTTCTGATCACTGTTTCTACACAGCCAAGGGGAACTGGCAATTTTCCCTGACATCTCTTTGAAGAGGCTTGGAAAGAGAAGGCCAAAATCTCATTCAGTGATTACTGGATAAGCACATGTTGTCCCTGATGCTCATTACATTTTGTGCTGTGCTGGTTACAAGTGCTCCAAGGCAAGGCCCCTGTAGAAATAGATTTTTAGTTTTGCAGAAAATCGTGGCTGATATGAAATAATATTTAGCATGAGAGAAAGCCAGTGAGATGGGTTTTCCTATGGCAGCACACACAGCTGCAGGCTGGGACATGGGCAAACTACAACGTCAACATCTTTGAGCATCTTCCTACACACAAGCCCAAAACAGGAATTCAAATCCAAGACCACCACAGCTAGCATAAAGAGACTCTGCTGCAATACAGCCCTCTCTCCATCATTGGGGCAACCCATGTTTCTTCTCCCATTAGACTGCCACCAGGATATCTGTGAATTCCTGGTTGATGAAGACCAGGGTGGGTGCAAGGACAAGAGGTGCCCGTCATGCAGGATGCTCTGCTCCTGCTCTTAAACACTGCCATCTCCTGGGGCAGGGCAGGCAGCACAGCCCCTCCTCTTCGTCAACGAGCCGTTAATTATAAACTGGAGTTTGCATCATCTCCTGTGGCCATCAGCAGCTCCACCACTCAGAAGGGCCTCCATCTGGACAGAGCCAGCCATGTAACCAGACAGCATCTGAAAGAACACTCTCATTGTGTCTATCAACAAGATCTAACCACCAGCATGTTCACTTAAAGGATACTTTTCAATGCCGTCTAAAACATGGGGCTGTACAACTCCATGCACTTTCAAGGAAATGTGTGTATTTAGTGCACTGTGCAAACGGGTGCAAGAGGAGACTCCTTCAAGTTCACACCTCAGGGGAAAACCAGAAAAATAATTTTCACTTGACCCCAGGCTCTTCCACAAGTATTACTCCCAAACCACTCTATATCTCTGTTGGCAAAACCCTTCACACCATGTTTTATCTTATTGCTAAAAATAAATCACTTGTAAATTGTTTTATAAATTATGCATAAGAAGAGACCTCATAGTCTAAGATGTGCTACCAGTGTATTCTACATGATAAAAAAAAAAAAAAGAAAGGATCTCTAGGAGTGGGAGGGGGAAGGGAAGGGAGCACTTTTATAAATAATATATTCAGTGGTCAAAGAAAGTTATCACCTTTTATGAAGTGTTTGGGATTCATTATGCATAAAAAAGTGCAGCACTGCTTCTAGTGTGCATGATATCAGGATGTGATTATTAAGCATTACAACCACCAACTAAGTGATTATTGGTGTCATCATTTGTTTATCTAACCAAAACCTAGGCTGCCACCTCTCATCAGTGGAAACAAACAGCTGATGTGTTTGACTAGTGCCAAAGGAACGCTGTCGATTATTACCAGCAAGATGATGTCCCCATCATTGTGGGTTTCATTTGGTATTCATTGTAATAGCGCTGATCCTAATGAATTCATTTGGTATTCATGTGGATGTCACATGTATTTCCAGAGATGTTCTGCTGTAATTTAGCATGGGTTAATGGACACCTCTGTTAAAGTGTTATTGAAAGTTTGACATTCAAATAACCCAGTTTAAAATCAGACAAACCTAGATATTAAAGCTGAAGGCAGAACGGGGGGAGGGAACTGGAGTAGGAGGAAAGACTGAAATGCCACTCTATGACAGTAACTCTTATCTGCCTGCTGGGAAGGGAACACTGTCCTATCCCTTCCTCTTTCCTTCCTCTCCCAACTAGCCAAAAGCAGAGCTCTGACTATTTTCAGAGACTTTGTGACAGGGCTTTTTTTCATGCCTGACCCAGATCTCCTGTCAGGGTTAGCCTGGCTGGCTCTTCTCCTGCCAAACACTGCACTAGGGGAAGGAAGAGCCTTTGGGAGCACACAAAACCACAGCCAGGGTTTGACAGCATCTTCTACTTGCCTTGACTTGGAGGCTTGGACCCTGCAACTCCAAATGCACCACTAGGATCCAGGAGTGAGGTTGAAATGAGTAGAAGAGCTTTTATGTCCCACGTTTTGAAATTGTGAAGCTTATTTTTCTGTGGTGCAAATTCAAATAACAGATAATAAGGGTGGCAGGATTAGCCCAGAAAGTGGTGGCAATTCCAGTGTCTTGGGGACTAAACGTGCGGTGGAACAGGGCAATTCCCTGGGCACTTTCAAGGAGCTCAAACCACTTATCCCTGTATTGCCAAAAATCTTCCAAGAATCACATTATACAAAAATCACATTATATAGAAGTAATATCCAGAGGGTCTTAAAAATTTATCTAAATTATATCAATTTTTCCAACAGTTCGTTCCACAGGATTTTGACAAAGAAGAAGCCAGCCCTTCCAGGTGGAGTCCCTCAAGTGCTTTTAAGGACCCATCAAACACTGAATTTATAATATGCCTGTTCAGTATATGCCAACGATGGAATATATGATGAGACACTGGTGGTGTAAAGGTTTTGCTGACATTCATTTGGGATGACCTGCACAGACACTAAGAATTTGACCAAAGGAAAAGTTGGAATTGGTGAGTAATAACCTGATAACATCTCAATACCATACCAGCCCACCACACTATAACCACACATGCAACTCATATACAGTAATTGCTAATATTAGACACAGAGCCAGTGTACCACATACTTGGGGAACATAATCATCACTTAAACTGATACTTCCCTAACCATGAAATAAATTGTAAGCCACAGAATAAATTGATTTTTTTCCTGTACTGTAGTAACACCCCTTGGCTCCACCCCTGCTAACGCAGCCCCGTTGTTTCCACAACAAGTAAAGCATTTGAAATACTAGAAACCTAAGTAAAATATCCATCCTGCAAAATACGTGAGGTTGTGGTAAACCCAGAGGTTTGAAATGCCACTTGTTGCTCAGCCTTCTGTTTTTTGTTGAGTACTTTCATTATCCAGCACTCAGAGCAACACAAACTTCATCCTATTGTGGATTTTATATGTTCCTGCCTGCAGATTAAATTGCCAGCTATAACACAGCATGTGCTGTTTGTGGCCATTTTCCTAAATGCTACTTTGGGAACAAAATACACAGATGCTTAATGTAAACTAACCTCCTCCCATTTGCCTTGTGAAGGTTGAAATTCAACCCTGTGCAGAGGTTCTCCACAAGCCTGTTTATTAAATCCCACTGAAATGCCCCAAACTGGAGTTAATTAGGATTTAAGTGGTACATAACTTTATGAAGGTCCATTAAACAGCTTTGACCTTTATTATCTCAGTGGTTTTATTTGCACATTTGTGCTTGTTTTTCTGATAAAATACCTTGTGTTTTCCACCATGTATAATCAATATCTCTTTGAGAACAACAGGGCTGAAATCCTGACTCTAACAAATCAGTGGCAAAATTCCCATTGACCACAGAAAGAGTGAGGCTTTTGCCTGATCAGGTTGGGTACCTGCCACTACCTACTGAACCTTTCAGACATCGAGGGGACACGGTCTGGTTGACTGAGAAATGCACAGATAACAAAGCCCCTCACAGCAACACCTGCAAAAAAATACTTCTATCTCGAAAAGGAAAGCAAGGTTAATAGGCATGCTCTGAAGAAAGAAGGAAGTTTTTCTAAGCAGAGCTGAGGTTTGCATGAATTGGAGATAACTGGCTTTGTAGCCAGCCCCAGACTGCCAAAGTTTCTGTGGGAAAAAAATAAGGACTGTCAGAAACTTCATTAACTTCTACTCTTAATTGCAAAGAATACATTGCACATTAGGTAAGATCTTAGTGTTTGGGAACTTAATGCTAAATGCTTGGCCTTTACCCCATTTCTGCTATATCTTGCTTTGTAAGAAGGAGCTGTACAGCTTGATATAGCAATAAATAATTTTCATAAGTTTTACTGCAATGCTGTGTGCCACTAATGGACAATTTGGTACTATTGTCAAGAAAGGGCAGCAGGCTGAATCACAAAGCAGCTGTTACTGTTTCATTAGAAGCAAAAGTCCCTTCCCTACTCCATTTCAAACACCAGTCAGCTTTCTTTGATCATTTCTCATCTCGCACCAAACGATGGGGACATCCAGCTCTTCCTATCCAATAGTAATGGTCTCGCAATCTCCAGCCCTTACAAGAGGCTGTGTAATTGGGCATTGCTCTGTTGAGGTGTTTTAACACAGCCATGGCTCCTGACCTCCAGCCAGCAGGAGGAAAGAAAAGACCTTGCCCAGATTCATCCAGAGTGGCTGCACACTGACTGAACTTCTCTCATCTGCATTTTTCCTTGAGATTAATGAGCAACAGGGAAGGTCCCTAAACTTAAATGAGCTGGAATAAAATTCTGAAATAAGTCTTGCCTATTAGATGGTGTTGGAAAGAGGTTTTCAGGGCAAGCCTTTCTCTGGGAGCAATCATTACAAGGGAGGCAGCTGTTTAGCTCCGTGGTTCAGGAGTACAGTGGAGATCCAGTGGATGCAGGTTCCACATCCATCCCTGCCTCCTGCTTTTCCTGCTTGGCACATGCCCTCTTTATCCCTGTACCTCTGTGCTGTGGATCCTCAAAGGTACTGACAGTACTGCAATGCTTCAAAATGCCAGAATTGGGCATCCTAACTTTTATGGAGCCTGAGGTAGCTGCAAAGATCTCAAGATGATAAAAACAAAACAAACAAAAACATGCAGCTTATTTTCAATTGCCTTTATATAACAAAAACTCAAGACTACAGTCAAATCAACTTTTTCAGTGTAAATCTGAAGTGAAAAAATTTTTATGTAACTATAGGTTTCAATTCATAAAATCTAATTTCTAACTTCTGATTTCAAAAGGACAGGGTGGTGAAAACCCACAAACAAATAGTTTAAAAATTCTGCATAAAAGATTTCCAATTTCTCCCTTGAAATCAGAAGCATCAAATGAAGAAAAAGACAACTGCAGGAAAAAGGAATGAAGAGGCTTATTACAAATATAGCAATACGGTTTAGACACAGCTCGTAAGACTTTTGCTATTAGAACTAAACATACCCAGGTCCAAAGTAAAGAAATTCAGTTCCACTCTTGTTTGGGAAGACACAGCATGTTGTGGGTCTCTGTTGAACTCCAGGTTGTAACTTTGCAGAAAACTAGAAGTCATGCTCAAAATGTAATTTCAAAAACACAAAACAAAGAACAGTAAGTGCACAACCAATGTTCTCTCGATTTATCACTCAGGTAAGTATTTGAACTGTGTTTTAGAGGTAAATCTATACTCTTGTTAAAGGGTTTATCTTTTTTAAATGTAAAGAGTCAAAATCAATCAAAGGAATACAGCAGATTTTCTAAATTAGCCAGATGTAATGCACCACTTCACCATTCCATGTTCTACTACACCAGGTTACCTTGTGCAAAGCATCCTGAGGATGTACAGAGGGAGATTTATTGATACAAACACAGTCCTAATCAGTGTCCCCTGTCTGTGCTATATTTAGCACAAATGCAAAACCAGCCTAGATGGAGAGCAGATGCAAAGTGAGATCAATGGAAACACAGTGACCCAGGACATGACAGACTGCACTGACACACAACAGGTGCTCTTGAGCCACACTGAGCACCTACCTGTGCCATCTTCCTGGGGGATTTAATGTGCTTTTTTACATACTAAGGATATTGGCTTGAAAGGCCAGTTTTAAAGGATGACACAAAATCAAACTGATCAAACTCAGCTCAGCTGGGCAGCCCTCATCACACACTCACTACAAAGCAAAGAGTTCTTTGTAGCAAGAAGAGAGATCTGCCATGGTCAAACTTCCATTTCAGGCACTACAGAAACAGAGCAGCCACTCCTCTCCCCACTCATCTGTACAGAAGAGCCTCAACACAACCCTCATTTTTGCCTCCTTTCTGCTTATCAGGGGTTTCACATCAGCTGAAGGCATTTCTTATGGGCAAAGTTTAAACACAGTTGTAAACTACATTGACCAACACCCTGTTCCAAGTCAAGAACATATTTTAAGCTCTTGTAAATCCATACATCCAGCTTTATTATGAAATATCCCAGTGACAGTACTGGGAACATGATACAGTAACTGGAAAAGGAACTTGCTTTGCAGAAATCAGATTTACAAGATGCACTGTCAGATGGGCTATGTGCACTTTCTGCTCTGGGGCTGCAGGGCTGTGTCCCACCCAGAGCATCCCACCAGAGCTGCTCCTGTAGGTCAACAGGGCTGCAGAGGGTGTGGTACAGCTGATTTAGGGAACCAGCTGCAGGTTTGTAAACTGAGGGGAGCCGATCTGTGCCTACTTAAAAACAGATTATTGAGCTATAGTCCACAAACCATAATGAGACTTGGAACAAATAAACTGCCACACTTCTCTCAGTGTGGCTTATTTAGCCATGAAACACAAGAAATAAGCCATGTGAATTCACATTCACATATTTAAAAAGTTTGGAACAGTTTGGGCCTCAGCTTGTTTGATGCATGTTTTTGGCAGCAGACCCCTTCCATCCCATTCATTTTAAATTTAGATCATGCATGTTAACCTTGTTTGATACCTTTGAAATAATAATATATATAAAAAGCAAGCCTGTCTTTCTATGTCTCAGATGTAAAAACATTCATTATTTTGGTTCCCTTTGGGCCAGATCCAAAGGTCTTCAAATCAACAGGAGCTTTTCATTTATGTCCATGGGCTTTGGATCAAGCCTTTAATTACAATTGCATTGCCCCTTTAAGATGCAGGACCCTCTCATTTCCCCTGCAGGTTTCTGCTAGCAACTCTAGGATGCAACACAAGGCTCTCTTAACACCTGATTAAATATTAATCCAGAGGTGGGGGCCTCATTCTTTTATGATCCTTTCCCTAGAAGCTCCTATTAGTAAATCGCAGTCCAGCACAAGAGGAAACGTGGCCATTCCATTATCCTCTGTTCACGAAGGGGCATTAATTCTTAATAAACTGGCCTGATTATAATAATACTCGAAGGATGCAAAATAAGGAACAGACAGGTTTACATCCATGTCTAAGATTAAACACATGTATGGTGCTGGGAGAGGAGGTGGGGAGGGAAGGGCAGAGAGAGGAGGGAGGGATGTAAACTGTGGATTGAATTCTTGGCACAAGAGACTACAGTGACAGTGGGCTGGTAAGTTTTTCTATGCCTTATTCACAATATTTGCTTCTAAAAGAAAACAGAACTAAAATTAAGCTTCTGCCTTTTGACTTTGGAGCAGGGCAGCACTTCTCCCAAGAAGTGGCTACTATCAGACACAACATTTCAGACTTCAGGGTAAGCAGTTTTCAAAGATCTAAAATAGACCCTTGTATTAGCTTCTCAAATCTGGGTAACACATACACAACTGTGTTAAAATAAAAGGACCAAGTTAAAAGAGAGAGAGAGACTACTTCAATATTCCTACACCAGCATTCCAACACTTTTACTGGTTTACAGACACGATCCTGAGCAAGGAAGAAGCTGCAGGCCACACACTGGTTTATTCTCTCTGTCAACCTGGGCTGCTGTGATAGCAACCTTTTTAAGTGCAATTTCCCATAGATGCAAGCAATGCTGGAAGGCCTCTGGGGCAAACCACTGCAACAAGTTACAACATAGGAATCACTGCAGCCTCTTCTGAGGTCTTGTGCAAAAGCCTTTCTAAATATTACTGAGCAATAGGGATTTGCTAGAAGTGTGCCACATCTCACAAATCCCTTCACATCCCTGTCAAACTCCACGAAAACTTGTAAGACTCCACAAACACCTTTGTAAGATGTTGCTGAAATACAGGAGTCACATCAACACTTATCAGCTGGTTCACATGGACTATGAGGGCTTGAAGCACTCATGGAAAAGCAGCCCAGAGCACACTGGGGGCTGTCACTTCCAGCAAGTGTGTTAATGCAGCTCATCTGCCTCCAGCCCCTCTGCTGCCTTCCTTTCCTTTCTTTTAAGGAAGGGAACTAGTTAACCAGTGTGCTCTGGCAGTGTGACACTATTCATGGCATTATGTACCTGGTAAAAGAGATGGTATGGTAAAAAAATGGCTTTATAACCATGCCTGTAATACCGGCGTGCTTGAAGGCATGGAAAAAGGTAATGTGAATTCAAACTTTCCCCATCCAATGCCAGAACCCAGCCAGTCCTCCTCTCGTGGTGGCCTTCCCTCCAAATTATTTCAATATGCAACAAGTTCGGACTTGAGCATGGTCTCATGCTTAGAAAATGATATATAGGCAGGGCCATCAATGAGAACAGCCCTCAGATGTTATCATATAAGAGAGCCATTCCTCTGACATGAGTGGTAGTGATGGTCCTGGCTGATTAGAGCAGTTAAAACTTTACAGCACACCGTGGAGAGAGGCTGTTACAGCCTCCAAGGATGGACACGCAACTTCTCACATGCAATTTCCACATTCAGCTGCTCCCAAGAGCATTATTATCTTTTTACTGTAGTGACCAAACCATGCAATTCCTCAAATCCTTTCCAAATGTTAATGAAATCAAATAAACCATCATACACTTCAGGGAATTGTACAGAAATAGCAAGCATTTAAGAGGAACCAAATACTGGCAAACCTCTCCGGAATCAACTCTTTAAATATGGGAAAGGCAGGATCCACTTTTTATATGGGGAAAGCCTCAGGCTGTTTTAAATTTTGAAAGAAATTTTGATAGGTATGTAAGGGAGATCAATTATAACGCAAAGGTATTTGAACCTTTTGATGCCTAGTCATTATCTAGATGTACCAGACCTAAATTCAGAGTTTAAGCCAGAGGTTTTCAATGTTTCCACTGAAGATTAAGCAATTGCTGTGATTAACTGGGCAGGCAGTGCAACACGCCACAGCTGCTCACTCCCTCACTCCCCGTGGGATGGAGGAGAAAATCGGGGAAAAAAAAAAAAAAAAGGGGGGGGGAGATAAAGACAGTTTA